>CM053784.1:660424841-660672341 GCA_028749045.1 Cupressus sempervirens
GGATCTATGATCCATATTCAATCTTCATTTTCCGCTCAATACTTATCTTTTGCTGATTGGTTGCATGCCTTTAGCATTTTTCTTATTGGCTGCATGCAAATTGCATAGGAAAAATAAAATATTTGATCTCATCATTAAATCCTTTGATATTTACCTTATGTCAGCTGTAAAATTTGTTTGCATCATAGTTTGTGCAATTACAAACTCTTATGCTGATATACTAAGTTACTCGGCTCCTGACGTATTGTTGATGCTCAGCACATGCTATTTTCTGGATAGCTTGGCACCTTAACAAAATTGTATTACTCGACACTTATTAACACTCAGTGCCTATTAACACTTGGCACTTGTGTAACTCAGCACTTGTACTTCACTCGATATCTGATCTTCACTTGGTAGCTGATCTTTACTCAGTAGCTGATCTTTACTCGGTAGCTGATCTTTACTCGGCATGCATGATGTACTCGGCATCCAATGTGGAATATGATTAAGTATGTTGGCACTCAAGTGTCCAAAACATCATGATGTTAACAGATATAACTTCCTCTTCTAGGCCCTTAACTTTTCCCTACAACTCTTCTATTCTTTATTTTTTCACATAACTTGTTTTGATCTCTTCTTCATACAACTTTCTAGCATCTAGGCATTTATTATAGGCAGCAGCAAGGCTATCCTCAATCTAATCAACCTTTGCCTCATTCATGAGTGCAAAGTATTTAACCATGCCAGAGATTTCCTTTCCAGTGTTGTCTAATGTCCAAACAATCATATTACCCTAAGCAATCTCCTCTTTATTCATCATTTTAGGTTTCTTACTGTCAGGGGAAACACTCCATATAGCTAGGGTCTTAGTATCTATATTAAAACTAGACCCTTTCTTCAATCCATCATTGCTACTAGCTTCATAACTAATTTCCTTGTCTTGCCTTCTAATTTTTCCAAGTATAAAGGCCCTTTCAATGTCCCATCCTAGCACTAAAATCATACCACTTCTATGCACCAACTCCCTGGCTTTTACAAGGGTCATGGTCTCACTATTTGGATCATATACCAATAGTTTATCCACTAGTTCTTTATTCTTCTTAGGATCTTCTCCTAGCATAAGGGTCAATGTGTGCTCATTTTGCTTAATTCTATATAAATAAACTTTTAAATTTTGATGATTTAATGAAATCATCATCTCCCATGAATTTCTTAGATTGGACGATCCTATCATCCAATCTAGAGGCTACAATTTGTAAATCAGTTGAGGCTCTTCCTTCCTTTGTTTCCCTCTCATGCAAGTAATTCTACCTAGTATTATTAAAATAATGATCATTTCCTGGTATGAATTGTAGGGCTCTGCTCACCACCCTTTCTAGGATATGCATGGTTTTTTGTCTCTTATTTCCTTTAGCCACCCATGTAGAAGATGATGGTTTTTCTTCCTCAACATCAATTTCCAACTAGACATCAAACTTAGGGGATTCTCTGTTCACTATTGCCTCTTCTCCTACTGGCTCACTTGGCATTTAGGCCATAATATGATCAAAATTCTCAATTATTTTCCTCAAATTGCCTGGATATGGGATATCTATGTAAGAACCCTTGAAGTCTAGGTTGGTCCTTTTTAAGGCATCTTCTACTTTTCTAATCTCACCATACTTCCCCAACAACTCATCAGACTCCACTGTTGCTACTATATTAGCAATTAAATCTTCTATAAGGATGGGTTTGCTGGGAGGAAGAATGTAACCCCTAATGTCTTTGACCTCACTAGTTATATAATTTTCTAGGTCATACATTTTGTAAGGTCTAGTAGCAAATTTATACTAACCTAGATACTCACTAAGTTGTTCATAGGCATTTTTTTTTATTATAAAATCTCCTACTTTAAAACTTCTACAGAAAAATGTAGGTTTATGCAAGGAAGGAGGAATCATTTCTTTGTTCATCAATAGGAATTTCCAAAAGAATTCAATAATAGCTAACCTAGAAGGCATATATTTGGGTAATATATGAGGTGGTTGTTGGCATGCATAAACTCTCAATAAGGTACACTCTTTAAAAATATATATATCACCCCAATTATGGTATAATTTCATTTTTCATCAAAAAGGAAGATCTGAGTAATGTTTTCAAAATATTAGGGGCCCTAAAGAAAGTATGATCTACCATCCTCATGATCACAAAACTAAACAAATTGAAAAACTCAATTCCATTTGAATAGTGAAAATTTCTATCCCAAATATGGGTCCATAATTGCATAGGCAACTCACCAAATTCATCAAACATTTGATGAATGAAATCCTAACTGATATTACCAATATTTTTGTATAGGGTCAAGTGCATTAGCAGTGAGTAATAATGAAATTTGAAGTCCTTCATATCTCCTTTCTTGGCATTCACAATCTGATGGTGCATGCTATCCATAATGAATCCCACATAATCATATTCCCTATTGTGAAAAGGGTCTTGTATATCACATGCCATTAGAAACAATGAGCCATATACACAATCCTCTACTGCATCACTTCCCAAAACCTTGTGTAATCCATACACTATATTCTTGAAGTAGTGTTTGAATCTGCTTAGTGGCAAATAGTCTTCTACTTTCTTTGGTATATGCCCTATCTTTTTGACATTTTAGGGGATATGGGGTAGCATCACATTATTCAGATAATGAGTCTTATTTCTCCCAAAATTTTCCTGTAAGTCATCAAAATCTATGGGCACATCCATTTTCCCCTCCAAACCAAAAGCTTCTATGAAAGAAGTCGTATCAAGTGTGCATAAAATACTCCCATTATTTCTATGGAATGACCTCATGATTGGATTTTAAGATTTTATCAATGCCTTCAACAAGTCCACATCAACAAATACTTCAAGAAATATTAATTTTTCCATATTCCTATTCCATGGGTTGCATACTCGTACATTTTCAGTTCAGTTCTGGTAAAAATACATGAACAAATTAAACCCATCAATCTTGGGGCACTTTGCATCTTTGCATGTGATGTAAGGGTCTTTAAAAACATGGTCATTAGCTAAAACTACATTAGATGACCTTGGGAGTATTTTCAACCATTCCTCTACATGTTTGTTTAGCTTTCTGACTCAGGTTTTCTTTTTAGTTTTTAGTGTCCCCTTCTTCTTCTTTCCTTCTACTATGACCTCTACAACATCATCACCTTCCTCTTCAAATTCTACTTCATCAGTAGGGACCTCCTAAACATCCATGTCAGCCATAATTTTTTGCAAACATGCAACTCAATCTCTTGCAACAATAGCACAAAAAACACAAAGCTATGAATGCATGAAGGATTTTTAGAATAGGAAACACAACCCCTTCAGAAATGGAAAATTCTCTAAACCTTCAATCAAATCTTTATACTTTAATCATGAAATCTACTAGCTTTAATAAATTTTGCATGCACAAGCTTTAATAGCATCTTTTTAGGGTGGCAGCAAAGAATATCAGCCGTGTAATTTGATCTTGAAGTACTTTTTTGTTTTTGTTTTTACTTTGCTACAATGAATTTGTCCTTTTTTAAATTGGTATGACACCTCACCCAACCTCCTTTTTCAAATTTGTTCTTCCACTTATATGTTGAGTCCAAACCCTTCAATCCTCATAACTCTAGAGATATAGCTATCAAACCCATATGTTTGTCCAGTGATGCTTTAGAAAACTTCAAGCATAGAAGCGTTAGGGTTCTTTAAGCATGGCCTTGCAATTTGTTTTATGCTCCTATGTGGCCCCTTTTATCATAGGATCTCAAACCCTCTCAACATACCTTTACATGCTTACACTTCAACACATCTCTTACCAGTGTAAAGCATTCATTTCATTCCTCATTTTATCTTTTACACTCATATGCTAGACCAATCTCATATCTGTAGAGAAAGATGTGAGGCACCTCTTCATCCACATGGTATCCTTGCAAACGTAAGAGTGTAATGGAAAATTTCTCTCTTCAAAAAATCAAAGACTCAAATTAGATCTTAGAAAAAACATCATTGTTGATTTAAGCACATACAAAATGAATGACTTAAGTTATCTTCCACGTGGGCTCGGCCCATCTGACATATGTGACATGTCATAATTTGATTCATTCTTCTTAGGGCCCAAGTGGAAATTTATCAGGTCCCACATGGCACATTCCTTTGTATGACATCACCTTACAGTTGTTGGCAAACCAAAACAGTGGAAGCACGTAGACAAAATCAAACCTTGCTTCCCTCTTACGAGCTTCCCTTGTGCGTAGAACCATAAAACCATTTAATATTTTTGTGAGATATCCTTTATGCCATCACAAGCCTTTATGCCCTTATGCCATTTAGTAAAATGTAAGGGTGTGAACCAAACCAATCCATCCTTCAACTCATCCACTCAACTTGTTACTCCTACCCCCATAAATCAACATACATTACCATTTTAAATCTTATTTCACTCATACACTTAAAAGGAAAATGTATAGCCAGAGGTACCTTAATGAAAAGCTTTTGTTCATCTAGGCTAACTTGTCACCATGGAACTATAAGTCAAAACTTACAAATTATGAAAGCCTTTTATGCCCCTTCGCCTAAGGAGCAATTGTATGCTAAAAAAGCTTCAAAGTTCATCACTTCACTATTACACATTACACAACTATATACTCGTAAACCAAAAATTATTTTATGCCCTTATGCCATTCAGTGAAGTGTGACCATGGAAAAGAAAGAAAGAGAGCATAGCACTCCTACATGAAACCCTAACATCGTAAAACTATAAAGGAGAGGATCATAGGAATTTTGCAAACCCTTTCGAAAAAAGAAGATAAACCTAGGGTGTTAACATACTCAGGACATTTTAATGACTACGTTGATGACAAACATTGAGAATTTAATAGAATTCAAACAACATAGAGATCAGGGCATAACTAGGGTAACACAAGATTTTTTTAAATGATAAGAAAAGAAACCCTAATTTACAAGATACACGGATCACATGATTTTTCACATGTATTTTTGGAATTTCTCTATATTGTGAAAAATTAGACCATTGGGGGACACTGTTCGGTCTCCTCAAGTTGTTGATTTTTTAAGCAATGGCATTGATCTTGAATTTAATCTCCATGTTAGTGACATTATTTAGCTTCATTCCCCTACCATCCCATTTAGCTAGGGTATTTTTTACCAATTCACTACAAGCTAGGGTTTTTGTTTCTTTGGGTCTATCCACTATAGGGTAACCCATAACTTGGTGAACCATCTTATTCATAATCTACATAGGTTGTTCTAACCCAAAAGATATGTTGTACACTTTACTTAGAAAAAATATGATCCACTTTATTTTGAAATCCTTTGACATGTAGAGGGTGTGTGTTAAATATTTAATCTCCAAATGCCTATGTTCCAACTTTAGTATTCCATTATCACATAGGGCATTATATACTTGGATAATCTCAAATGTGCATAATCATTTAATAGTGCAGTTATAGAATGACCTGATACCATTAATCAAAAATACCATTGGTTTTATAGATGAATGCACTCCCATTGGATCATTTTTCTTGACAATTGTTGGATGAATCTTAAACTTGGGTGCCTAGAAAATGACATTCTTCACTAACATTTCTAAACCCTTCTTTACCTTTGAGTTGGAGTTAGATGCCATGTTACTCAATGAAAGATGAAATTCATGAAAATTGAAACATTCACTATAAGTTCTGTCTTCAACACTAATTCACTTGTAGATCACTTGGAGCTCAAAATCACTCTAAAAACTGAATGCAAGGTAAAACTAAAACCCAATTTTCCTTTTATCAAAAAATTTCAAATTTCAGGACCTCTTTAATGTATCATATAGTGGTAGGTAGGATAGGTCAATTAAGTCATTCAAGCTTGGCATAAACTGATTAGGCTTTTACACCTTGGTTAGAACTAGGTTCTAACATGTCTCTTCTCAGTGATAACAAGCAACTTGGTTACAACTAAACTATAACACAGTTAAAATATAACTTTGATACTTGACCTTATACATCTTTCTATGCTTATTTTAATTGCTCCCTTTTTCACATATGGAATTGATCTAATATTTTCTTTATTGCTTAGTTTTATTCATCTGCCTAACTACCTAGTTGGATGTGGATACTTCACCCAACCCATTGGATTAGATTATTATGGCTTCTTAATTTGGGCTTTCTTCTAATTTCCTTACCCATTTTTGATTCCTCTAAGTTATGATTTGTTCTATCTTTGACTTTCCTTTGTTTTCCTCACTATTATTTTTTGTATCTCTATTCATATAGTTTCTTGCCAAGTGACCTATCTTTTTGCATTCATATCATGTTATATTGGTATATCTTTTCATGATGTGATTTTCTATGCAATTTACTCCAATGTGCCCATATTCTCCATAGTAATGACATCTTCCCCATGTACTTTAGTCCAAACCAATAAATGCTATTTTTTTATTTCCATTGTGTTGAATGTTTGGATTTAATTTCAACTCTTAATATTTGTAACCTTATTAATGACATGTGAAAAAATTTCCTTCAAACTTTGATTTGGCTCTACATTCATTAGTCGTGTGACCATATGTGTTGCAATTGTAACATTGATGTTTGAAATTCATTTGCATGGTATTGCTCCAACAAACATTTGATGTATGGCCTATTTTTCCACAAGTGTTGTATGTAGGCATTTTGTCCTTTTGTGCTCATTTTTGTGATGATTCTCCTTGATTGGTATACCCTAAACCAATAGTGTCTATTCAGATTTTGTGTTTGGATTCACAATTGGGAAGTATACTTCTGAGAGGAGGGGGTGAATCAAAATTACTAAACTTTAACCAATAAAACTTTTATCTATAAAACATTGTATGTATAAACACATGAAAATAACTTGTAAAGTAAATGCATCCACATAAACACTTGACACCAAGTATGATTACCCAAAAACCCTCCAATGATAAGATAAAACTAGGGTGGGGATGATACCCACAACTCTTCACTACTGCAGCAATAAGGTTCACCTGTTAAGGTTAAATATTTTTTACCATTCTCAAGATCTACCTTGTGAAAGGCCTACCTTGTTAAAAGCTTACGAGGATTTTTAGATCCTAGCCTATTAAAGGATTTTAACACTCTATCAGAAGTGTACCTAGCTAAAGGATTTACAAAACATTCACTTGGAATGTCACCCTATTAAAGGCTTTATACAATGGTTGTTATACCAACCTATATGCATAGGATTTCATTCTGCTAACACAATTGTTAGAAAGTATAGTAGAATGTTTGACCTAATTACTTGCAATTTGCTATTGCTGATTTCAGATCCTTGTTCTATCTAGTTTGATCCTCACTAATCTAGTATGAAACTATTGTGACCTTGATTCTCTATTCTATTAACTGATTCTATAATGTTGTCCTTCTTCTAAGTCAATTCATACCTTTCAATTCCTTCAAACTTTTCTAGAATTCTCTCCTTGCATGCATTCTCTTTTCACACATTCTATCTCTCTCTAAATTGTGGGGCTTTGACCTTCTTAAAAGGATTGCATGACTTAGGGTTAGGTATGAATCTACAATTGAGATTCATCCATCTTTCCCACTCTAATATTTTTCGATTGGTTGCATGTTGATTGCATAGGGAATCAAAATAGATTTGTTCTTATATTTTAATCCTTCAAGATTTATCCATATTTTGGCTCAAAAATGGTTTACATCTTAGTTTTTGAAGACACAAACTCTTATGTTGATTCTCTATTACTTGGCATTTACTAATTACTTATGCTTGGCACATACTAAATTTAGTCTTGCTCGACACTTGAACTTTTCTTGGCATCTATTAGTCACTCAGCATCTGAAACTTTCTCAGCACTATCTATTTTCTTGGCATCTGAATGACTCAAAACTTGCTGAATTTCTAGCTTGGCACATATTGTAACTCGGTATCTATATTATACTCAGCATCAAATTAGAAAATTTCTTAAGTGTCTTGACACTCAATTGTCAAAACCAATCTGAGATCAACAATCTCTTCCTTTGACATCAGTGTCAAAAACACTTAACTATACATGATGAAACTAATCTCTTTGAGTATAATATACATTCTATTCAACATATATATAAAACTTCAAAAAAATTCAAAATTTTGTGAAGGACTATATACCTCAAAATGTTGTATCTCCCCCTAAGTTGATGCGTCATATCCTTGTAACCAAAATATCTCTTAATAGATTGATGCGCCTCAGCTGATACTCCTTCTCTTTAATTATGAAACTCTTTATCTAATGTGTTCTTGTTATGATCTATTTTTCTCCTTTTTTGTTTTTTTTATTTCTCCCCCTTTTATTTTTTCTCTCCCATTCACATGTCCCCCTTGCAATTTTAAGTGTTCTTCTAGGTTTACCATTTCTCCCCTTTTTTTCTCTTTTAATTTCTCCCCCTTTTTGACACTTATGTCAAAGAGTCTAGAGATTGACTAAATATTTGGTCAAGAAGTTCATGTTCACTTCCATTACAACTCCCAAAGCAACATCCCAATTTTGTATTGCAACTTCTAGGGATTCATTTTGAATGGTTCTCTCTTCTGCAAAGTGAACTAAGCCATCTAATGTGGAAATATTGGGATATTTATTTATCATATTCTCTTCATAGGCTAGTTAGTTTTGCAAAATTTCCATGTGAGGGGTTAGGGAGGCTTGTATGTGTACCAACTTGGCTTTTGTTTTAGCCTCTTTTGTTGTTAATACAGCTAGTTCCTTTTGAGTGTGAAGCATTATATTAAAGTTTTTCTAACTTTGAGCTAGATCTTTGGGTAGTTGCATGCTTGATATCTTTAATTTCATCTCCAAGCTCATGATTCTCTAGCTAGTTTCCTATGTGAAGATAGAAGGATCACACAAATTTGAGTACAATGAAAAGATATTCTCAAGTACTATCTTCATCTTTTCAATTTTCTTGGCTAGCTCTGCCTGTGATAGTGCTATCTCACTAGATATTCTTTCATTTACCTTTGTTTGAAACTTCCTTTCTGACCATTCCATCAAATTTACATTATTATCATGGTCTTCACTTTACACCTGGTCCACTATGTTTGAAAGTTTCTCCATAACGGGCTATGTTTCATCAGGTGTTTGCAAGCTAAAAGCATCTAGAAAAATGTCCTTTATTTCATTTAATGCTTATCTCTATTTATACTCATTTCTGAGTATCTCCTACTTATTTTTCCTTTCTAGTGCCTCTTGCACTTCATTGATCTAATCAATATTCATAGTTTCATAGTCATACTTAGGAGTGACTATTTCTTTATCTAGTGTAGGGTCTCCATAGTAAAGTACCCTTACAACCTTTTTAGAGCTCAAGTCTAGTGCTGAAATTTGAAGTGGTACTGCTTTAGTGCTCAACTTTTGTGACATTTTTGTTGGAGTCCTAGAGGTTGGCAGATTAACCAAAGTTTGAATTGCTTGTTGTTAGTTCTCCTTTGGGGTCTCCTTCTCCTCCTCTAATCTTCCTTGATCAATAACTATTATTTGAGGTGGTGCACCTTGTACTTGTGCAGTAGGAATAGAAGTATCCATCTATCCTGTTGGGTCCTTTGTTGGCTCATCGACAGTTGTTGTGACTTTAACCATGGAGTCAACCTTAGCTGATGTATCTTGTGTAGTGTGCTCTTTGGGTTGTCAAATTGTAGTTGTAGGGATGATAGAAGATGTTTCTTGTGTTGCCATATTATCCCTAGTCAAGTCAACTTCTACTTTTTACAACTCATCTACACTAACCAACACTGAATTGCTGCATAATTGGGCTTGTAGAGTTGTCTGGTCATGGATTTTCTCGTGATCCTCTATAGTTAATGGGTTTACATTCAAACTAGAATTGTCAAGAACATCCTTTACTTTTATTGTTTCTATAGGTGTAGAAGTGTCATGTGGATGACTTAGAGGTGGCAATTGCATGTCTTGCACACTCTGTTCTATTTGTTACTCTTTGAAAATATCCATATCATCTTTTTGTGTTTCTTTTTCCACTGTATCTACCTTTTCTTTTTCTTCTTCACCTTCCTTTTCTTTTTCATCCTCTTCTCCATCGTTTCTCCCTTCAAAAGGATCTTCTTCTCCTTCCTTTATAGTTGTGAGGCCATAGGTTAACTTCCACATTTGAGTGGAATTTTTCACAACATCCTCAATCTTATTTTGAAGAATACTAAATGCTCTACATTCAGGTGCAAATTTGCTCCCATGCTTCTTATTTACCTTGCTTGTTTTCCCTTTTGTGAGTTCAAGCATTACTCGAGCCAATGTTGACTCTCTTATTTCTTTTTCCATATTAAGGCAATAATGCCATTTATTTTCAACAATAATATACAACTCTTTGGGCATAGAATTGTCAAGTTCAAGAGGAGTGCTCTTGAACTTTACCATTATAGTGTAGAGTGATTCTTCAACTGTTTTCTTTTCTTCTCTACTTAACTTATTAAAATCAATGCTTTTCAAGCCAGATAAGTCTGCATTATCTCTAATATTATCACATATATTTTGTAAATCTAACTTGGTGGTGTGACTTACCACTCTAAATTGGCTAGAGTCTTTAGATTTAGTCCTTTCCTCATCTAATTCAGGAGGTGCAACATATTTTACTCTTAGCTTCTTCTTTGCTTGACCTTCTTGCTCGGTAGCTTTCTTCTTCTATTTCTTCTTAACCTCCTTTCTTGTAGCTCTTATACTTGGCCTTGTAGTAGGCTTAGTTGGACTTGGCTTGGCTATCTTTTTGTCTTTGGGCTGAGCTACGGGCTATTTTTGAGCTTTTCTTTTCTTTGGCTCTGGCTTGGTAGGTGTTTCCTTGGGTTGCTCTTTCACCTCACCACCTTCTTCCCCTTTAGAATTTTCACCCATGCCATGTGACAAGGCAAGTGGCCCTTGGCCCTGTACTTCTTCTTTTTCTTTTGCTTCTTCTTCTTCTACTTTTGTTGTCCCTTCACCAAATTTGGCATTTAGCTTTTTAACCAATTCATCCTTCTTCTTTAGGGTTGAAGTAGTCTTCAACTCCATCTCTATCTTACATCTCCCACCATCAAAAGTGCCAAAGGGTTTTGTACTTTTATAAATGTCTTCTACAAGCAATGTTGTGATTGTTGTTGATGCCTCATCAATGTTAATTTCATATCCAAGTGGCCTTAGCCATCTCACCCTTGGTACTGCTGCTTAGATATATGTATAATCAATGTCAACTAAGAAACAAATTTTATTGATGTATTGATCCACTAGAGAAAGCGGTATTTTAAGCCTTTGCTTCATAGACTTTTTAAAATCTTCAAAATAGCTTGTCATTAAGGTTTCAAAATTGGCTTTGATCTACTCTATGTATTCATTAACTTGTACTTCTATAGACCTATTTTTTTTCCAACTTATTTTACCAAAAGAAGGAAATTCATTCTAAACATAGAAAAATATGCATATCAATATTGATCCAAACTTACACTGCGTACTCTTGGATGTCCTTATTGCTCCCAAATTCTCCATAATCTGTTGCAGTTGTAGTTCTACTAGATCATATGTATGATCTTTCTTGACAAGTTTTTATCCTACATCAACTGCAATGCATGGTACATTGTTTAGTCACCTTAACTAGTAGAATTTATTGGATATAACCCTAATAGAAAATTCTACAAGTGAATCTCTGATTGTATCTATTGTCATGCCCATTTTATTCCACTTAGCTCTATTGTACTTCTCTATGGCTTCTTTTGAATCACTCCTCAAGGTCTTTGGTCATTCTAGGGTTGGGCACCCTATTACCTATGTATGATTCCCTTTGAAAATTTAATGGGTCCATCCTCCAACCAAAGGAATCCTTCATGAATTCTACTCAACATTATTCTTATTCATTCAATTTTGAAAAATGCAAGGAAATCTAGGGCACAAGTTAAGCCCTTCCTTTCAACAATCTAAAATTCTTCCTTTAATAACATATTCTCACAAAGTTTTTCATAGGCTTTCCTAATATCCATGTCCACCTAGCTCTCCAAGTTTATAATTATAAAATTTTGGACATCTTGCAACATAACAACCTTAGGTGGAATAATAGACAAAGAGCCATCAGGGTCATTTTTGTAGGAAACTTCAGGAATTAGTTTGAAACCTAGTTGTTTTACTTCATTGCTGATGAACTAAACCTTAAACAGTTCCTTGTCCTTGGGATTCCTACAGCTAGATGCCATTTCTAAAAAACTAGGGCTTCAAGATATAGAAATTTTGTAACTGCGTAGCTTGGCACTTGAATAAATACCTTAGATTGATGAAACAATGTTGAATCTTAGTTGGAACCTTTGCAAAAGCATTAATCTCTTCTTGGAAATCATTTATGTGCTCTTATCACTCTCGCTCTATGTTTTTAATGATGATAAATGATCAAAAACTTGACTTATACCCTTTATTTCATAGCATTTAATGCTTAGTGCATATACAACTGTCCACTTAGCTCCTTATGTAATTCTACTTTACTTGGCCTCCATTAATTTTCCAACACTTGGCATCCACTAGAGTTTCCCTTACTCAGCTTCAATAAGAATTTCCTTTTACTCGACAACCACTACTAAGTCAGCTTCTACTGACTTTGGTAGAGAACTTCGGCATACACTAGGATTTCACTCAGCATCTGAATGCAACTTTCCTTGCTCATCAACAGTGTGAAAATTTTTGAAGACTTAACCTTGCATCTTTATTCATGCTATCTTTTTCAGTGCTAACTCATTCTAGGAACGGATGTATGATGAAGCATTTAAATATCAATCCCACATACCTTCTTGCTTAGTTTGATGAAGTATGACCACTTGACCCTTTAGGTGAAGTGATCCCTTCATTTGATGTGTTGCTTCAATCTTTCTTCTTCCATGTCTTATTCATCTTTTCTCTAATATGCTCAACATCTACCTTGCATTTTCCCTTGTTTGAGTCTGAGTTAGGTTCCCTTGATCTTGTTGGACAGTACTTGCTGATATGACCAATCTTCAAACAACTAAAGCATGTAGTTTGACTCAACCATTTGTTGTAGCTTCCATTGAAATGTGTCCTTATGCAATTTTTAAGGATATGTCCATACTCTTGATAGTAGTGATAGCTATGTCTTGTGTTGTAATCCCAATTGTAGGAATTTTCATGGCTTCTTCCCTTGTTTGATGACCATGTGCACTTGGATATGCATTCAAAGGCTTTGTGTCCAAAATTCTAACACTTGTAGTAGTGTCCTTCAAATCTTGGTGCATACATGGACCTTATCCTGCATTCATGTGATTGGTGACCTTATTTGTTACACTTGTAACAATGGATCATTTTCTTTGGCATAGCATTTTGACTAGCATTCTTGTTCCTGCAAACATTAGCTATATGTAATTTCCTACCACAATGATGACAAGTGGGATTTTTGTTCTTACCTTTTTCATCCCTTTGTTTAGTAGTGTTGGATAACTCTCCTTCTTCATTTTTTGTGTAGCCCAAGCCTGATGTGTCTTTATTGGATCTAGGGGATTTCAGTAGTTGCTCAAAGTACTTGATAGCCTCATTTGTCTTGTTGAAGCTTTCAATAAACTCCTTCTCTCTTTTTAGGTCATTCTATAGTTGCTCATTTTGCAATTCCAATGTAGTTATTTCAATGTCCTTGACATTCAACTCATGATGGGCATTCATCATTTGGCTCAAGATATCCAACTACATGTTTGAGATCCTAGAAAAGTCTGCTAATTTTTCTTCCAATCTGTTTGACAAAATTCTTTGATCTTCTTCAATCATGACCTTATCCTCAATGGATTTCTTCTTTTGTTTAATTACTTCACATAGATGTATTTCTTGTGATTCTTGCTCCAACTTGAGATTTCTAATCTCTTCAGCTTATGCGCTATTCTTGTCTATGAGATTTGCAATTGCTGCATCAAACTCACATGAGTTACCATCTACAAATAACTTTGTGGTGTTGATCTCCTTATAGTGAGTGTCATTCTTAGCTATGGCAATCTCTTTCCTTCTCTTTAGCAAACTCCTCAAGACATTTCTGGCTTCATCCAATTGTTGCAGTAAGAGGTGTATGTCAATTTCCTGAGTCTCAATGGTTTTTCCCAATTTGTAGACTTCCATCTTAAGATCTTTTCTCCAAGTTGTAAGGCCTCTCCTGATGGGAACTAGGCTTTGATTCCAATTTTTTGGATTTACAAGTGGGAAGTATACTTTTGGAGGTGGTGAATCAGAAGTAGTAAACTTTAACCAATAATACTTTTATCTTTAAAATATTGTATACATAAACATATGAAAATAACATGTAAAGTAAATGCATCCACAAAAAAACTTGACACTAGATATGATTGCCCAAAAACCCTCCAATGTGATGTTAAAATTGGGGTGGGGATAACACTTCACTACTATAGCAATAAAGTTCACTTATTAAGGTTACATATTTTTGACCATTCTCATGATCTACCCTGTAAAAGGCCTACCTTGTTAAAATCTTACAAGGATTTTTAGATCCTACCCTATTAAATGATTTTAAAATTCTATAAAAAGTGCACTTGGCTAAAGGATTTACAAAACATTCACTTAGAGTGTCACCCTATTAAAGGTTTTATAGAATGGCTATTAAACCAACCTATCTACATAGGATTTCATTTTGCTCATACAGTTGTTAGGAAGTATAGTAGAATGTTTGACCTAATTACTCGCAATCTACTATTGCTGATTTCAAATCTTTGTTCTATCCAATCTGATCCTCACTGATATGGTATGAAACTATTGTGACCTTGATTCTCTATTTTGCTAACTTATTCTACAATGTTGTCCTTCTTCTATGTGAACTCACTCATTTCACTTCCTTCAAACTTTGCTAGTATTCTCTCCTTGCATGCATTCTCTTTTCGCACATTCTATCTCTCTTTGAATTGTGGGGCTTTAACCTCCTTAAAAGGATTTTGTGGCTTAGGGTTAGGTATGAATCCACAATTGAGATTTATCCATCTTTTTCCACTCAAATCTTTCCATTTTTCTGATTGGTTGCATGTTGATTGCATTGTGAATAAAAATAGATTTGTTCTTATCTTTTAATCCTTTGAGATTTATTGTTATGTTGGCTCAAAAATGGTTTACATCTTAGTCTGTGAAGGCACAAACTCTTATGCTGATTCTATTTTACTCGACACTTACTGATTACTGATGGAACACATACTAAATTCTATCTTGGTTGACACTTGAACTTTGCTTGGCATCTATTAGTCTCTCAACATCTAAAACTTGCTTGGCACTATCTTTTTTCTCGACATCTAAATGATTTAACACTTATTTAATTTCTAGCTTGGCACATATTGTAACTCAAAATCTATATTATACTTGGCATCAACTTAGATAATTTCTTAAGTGTGTTGACACTCAATTGTCAAAACAAATCTGAGATCAACATTTTGCTCATATAATTGATTAACACTTTCTTGTGATTTCAATCTTATATCATTTAGTTCCTTTTCATCCTAGAGTCTTTCATTTTATGCTCTCAAATTGTTGATTCCTTGATTTGTATCATCTAGTTGATCTACCATGTTTCCTTGATTTTGTGATAACTGTTGAACTTAATTGATCTTTTCCTCTAGACTTGTAGAAAGGAATCTATTCTCTTCATCTGTCATTTCTTTTTCACTTATTTCTTTTTTCTTTTGTGCCATGACTTCACATAGCTCGTCTGAGTGACTTTCTTGTTCTCTTTTCAATTTTCTCACTTCTTCTTGTAGATTAGCATTCCTCACCAGTAGATATTCTATGGTTGCATAAGCTTCTATTATTTCTTCTATGTAGAGATTTTCATTCATTTGTATAGCCAATTCCTTTCTTCTTTTTAGAGAGTGAGTAAGTTGTTCCTTGAGTTTCTTAACTTTTTCTATAGCCATATGTAGATCCAGTTTTTCATTGTCAATAGCTTTCTCTAACTTGCACACTTTCATTTCCTCATATCTTTACTCTCTATATCTAATACCAATTGCTGGAAATGTAATGACAAGAAAGTGATTGAGAGGAAGACAAGGGGTGAATTAGGAACCAATAGAACTTTTCTCTCTAAGATTATTTCATCTTTACTTCTTTATATTATCTAATATATTTCTATACATGAACATAAAGAAAAAAAGAAATCATTTCACCATAAAACTTTGACACAAGACATGGTAACCTGGAAACCCTCCAAGTAGAAGGTAAAATTTGTAGGGCCCATTTACCATTGCACCAAAAGCCATGACTGTTAGTGAACATGGAACACCACGTAATTAACCACCTGTGGGCAGGGGAGCGCATCGCATCACCCAAAAAAATTGGGGTGCGGATGACACCCATAAGCTTCACTATTACAGTAATAAAGTTGACATGTTGGGGATTACGATTGATCACTTTTGGTGATCTACCCTATTAGGGGTATGAAGGACTATTAGGTCCACCTTGTAAAAGAATTTTACAATACAATGAAGTATCTTCTCTATTAAGAGACTTAGCAAAAGACTATTAGGTTCACCTGATTAAAGGATTTGACTGACGCACTTGTTAGGATTAATCATTAATAAAATATTTTCTTTGGAAATTAATTTTATGAATTAGATCCTTTGAATAATATAATCACCTGACTGTGTTGGATGATTTTATACTCTGCTCTTTATATTTCCTTGTAGCCTAATTACATATTATGCTCCATATTCACTTCTTGTCTTGAAAATAATCATGTATCTTATATTCTTACATATTACACACTTTAGATGTAAATGAATTTTTCTTTCTTATACACCCTTTAAAAAATAACTCTATACCATGTTGGTTTCCATAATAGATATAATCAATTTATACATTTAGATCAGCCCAAATAATGATGCTCGAGAAATATAGTGCTTCTAAACTTCTATTGTCACTCAGGAAATATAGTGACCTTGGGTGACATTATTTCTTGGTTCATACTGGAAGCTCAGATAGCACTAGGAAACTCAGGTAATATAGTTAGCTTAGTGTATATAGAGAGCTCAGTTATCTCTATGAACTCAGTTCACACATGAGACTTCATTCCTAGTGATAATTTTGAATAACTTAGTTCATACTATGAGCTTAGTTAATATAGTATACCTTTGTCTACTTGGGCTACACTAAAATCTAATCCCTAGTGAAACTCTTGGTTGCATTATTAATTGACCTTCCTGGATAGCTTAAGGGTTTGTCACTAATTGCCAATATTCCTTGACATAGGGTCAACGATGATAATGATGTATAGGCTAAAGTATAAAGACTATATTTGCAACTTATGATATGTCAGAGCTTATGGTTCACATATGTAACTAATCAGATGTATAGGAAAAATAGATAGTCTATCTACCCAGACATATCCTTAAATCTATGGTAGATTTCAATATTACAACAGTTGAGAAAATTCATTTCATGGTTCAAAATCCCTACGCCTAAAGATACTAATGAGGTTCTCACAATAGGTCATATATAAAAATGGCCATAGACAAAACTATAGAAAAATATATATTTAATAGATAACAAGAAAGAATTCAAAAAATGTATTAGTTAAATACCCAAAGGTGCTTATGAGAAAAAATGGGCAAAACTTACAGTAAAAAAAATTGGAAAACCCTACCAAGGAAAAAAATTATTTTAATTAGACATGCCAAAACCAACTTGAAAAAAAGTGATGAATCAATCTATTTATAATAAATGAAGTGTAGAACTAAAACTATAAAGGGTTTGTAGGTGAAGTGTGTAGTAAGTGAGGTATGGAAGGGCCTAAGGTTTCTTCAGCAATGGTAGAGATGGATAGTTTTGCTCTAGTAATGCATGCAATGTGATCTAAAATGTTTTATTAGGGAACTCTCCAACAGTTAAAAAAAAAATGTATGGTTTGATGAAGATGTTAAGAATGGTAACTCTCCAACATTATCTTTATTTCCAATTTCGATTGAAGAAGAAAAGTCTACTTCTGCCAATGGTCAAGGTTATTTTGTGCAATCTTATATAGGATAAGAAACACAAGGTGAAGCATCAAGTCAAAGTGATAATGAAAATCCAACAAAATTTAGAAGCATTCAAGAAATCTATCAAGAAGGTCCTAGAAATATATTTGCTAACTATTCTCATATGAATACAATGATTTGGGTTGACACTCCAAGCACATATGAAGAAGAAAAAGGAAAAGATGAATGGGAAGAAGTTATGCAAGAAGAATACAACACCTTGATAAAGAATATAATGTCGAAATTAACAACACTTCTAGAAGGAAAAAATGTGGTAGGTTGCAAGTGGAAATATAGAACAAAGTTTACATCAGATGGACCTATTGAAAAATAAAAAGCAAGGTCAATGGCTTAAGGTTTCTCACAAATAAAAGGTATAAATTATACTCAAACCTTTGCTCCAATTTCCAAAATGACTTCCATTCGTATAATAGTTTCTTTAATTGCAAATTTTGGTAGGAGTTATTAAACATGGTGAAGAAAATTTGGTCTCCCAATTGAAGAGAAATTCACAATCAAACTAGGGTTTGTGTCTCTAAATCATGGCTTCAAAAATCCTTCAAACTAGGAAGCAATAGGGAGGCTCTGATACTATGTAGAAGTTGATGAAAGCCAACTTCACAGCTTGCTAAGATTACTTGCATTAAAATAACCTACTGAAGAGAAATCAACGAAGGAAAGGTAGCGCTTGGAGAATCTCAAGGTAGTGAGAGAAATTATATTGTAACAATGAAAAATGGAATTTTTATACAATATGATATGAAAATATACTAGGAGAGCCTATTTATAAAGGCCTCTAGGAAGCTTGTAGAACAAGCTAGAAAGCGCTAGGAGATAAGTGTGACAACTAAGCATGCGTCCACAAAAAGTGGATTATCCTCCATGTAGGTGAGAAGATAAGTATGACTAGATACTAGGAACAAACTCTTGTGTTGTCAACAACTCCTAGATGACAACTAATAATGAAATGCATTTATCTAAGTACACTTAAGTAAAGTGTAAATAATAATTATTTACTCTAATAGGATTAAAAAAGAAGTAAAGTTAATCTAGATGTGTATGCAAAATAAAGTGATGATAAAAGTGTTATCATTATATTGTATATGGATGACTTGATTATTACAGTAGATGACACACGTGATATTCAAATAACTAAAGATCAACTCAAAAAAGTTTTTGAAATAACTGATTTAAGGCTAATGCACTACTTTTTGGGCATACACTTTTATGGAAAGAAGAAGGAAGGATCATGCTTTCTCAAACTAAATATGTTCTTGATGCATTAAAGAGATTTAATATGAGTGATTGTAAACTACCTAATACACCATGTGCAGTAGGACAGAAGTTGAGTACTAACCAGATACTCAAAAGAAGGTGGACGGAGAAGTGTATAGGCATCTTGTTGGAAATATTTTGTATCTTACTATAACTAGACCAAATGTTTTGGTACTGTATCAAGTTGCATGGAAAATCCACACATTGAACATTAGAAAGAAGCCTAAACAATATTAAGATACATTAAGTGTACTTACTAGATATGGAGGAGAACCTACTCTACTTGGATATATAGATTCTAGTTATATTATTGGGAATATAAGAGTAATTAAGAGGGGAGGGGTGAATTAGTTACCACAAAAATCTCAGATCCCTTAAATGTCAATATAACTCAAAAATCTAATTAAACTATATGTTGTTGTAACTCGATAAACACACATGCACTTGATAAATAAATTGTGACATTAAAATATCAAGCTATTATCTATGATTGATGTTCGTTGCAAACATATAAAAGAAATAGCATGAACACAATTGACACCAAGATTTTAATGTGGAAACTCAATTTGGTAAACATCACCAATTGCAACTAGTTACTAATTTTCACTCCTTTGAAGTGATCCCTGTGAGGAGCTAGCCTTGTTAAAGGTTACAAAACACACTGTTAGGTGTGGCCCTATTAGAGGATTTAATCAGAGTGGCCTTGTTAGAGGTCTTTTGACAATTCAATAGAAATGCCATGTTGTTAGAGGATTTACAAATAGTTTTTAAGATAACTCCGTTAAGATATTTAGATCATTGCTACAATACTTAGAGAGTAACAATGAGATGCCCTAAATATTGATGCAATTGAATTGTTGATTATAGATCTCAATTCTAGCTTGTATACTTGATCATTCCTGATTGAATGTATCTTTGCATCTCAACAAGGATATTTTGCTTATCCTTCTAATTTGCTTCCTCTAAGCATCATCAAATCTTCAATTATGTTCCATACATTCAGTCCTCAACTTGACCTTATATTTATATCTTACACATTATCAAGTCAGCTTGAATTCAACTTCTAATAATTAATATTCATCTTTTCAGTCAGCTAGAACCAACAAACAAAACTATTCAACTCAATATGTCAAAGCAAGAAAATCCTTCATTAGTCAACCCTACTCAAAAGATACTAACTCAAAGTGATTTTTTTGCATTAACCAAGTGAACTCGGTTAACACTGCATATTTACAATGTTCCTTTGTAACCAAGTGAGCTTATTAGACACTCAACTTTTGCAAGCTTTACATTGTCACCCAAGTGAACTCAATAGACACTGTCTTGTGAACTAGGCAAACTCTAGAATGCTTGGCAAACACAAGAAATTGTCTTCGATGCCTGAGTGAGCTTGACATACACTAACTTGAAATGATATGACATTTTGTGTAACATAAAAAACAATACATAATTAATCAATTGATTACAACAATCTCCTTCTTTGGCATTGATGACAACACAACATGTCATAATGCAATAAATTTTTTAGAGCAAGAATAAAGTAAGGAACATATCTGTAGTTTCATTCTAATTCTCATCCATGAGAACTCAACTCACTCTATCAGTGTGAACTCCCTCTAGATTTAGTATCTTCTTTTGATAGCAAACCTCTGCCTTTGATATCAGACCAAGTTCATTTTCCTTCTTTGAAATTTATTTCTCTTTTTATAAAATTTCATATGACAGTAAACTTCTCCCTCTTTGACATCTCATGCCAAAGCCAATATTCAGTGAATATCAATGTACCTAATGTTCTGATTCATTTTCAATATGCCCTTGTCAATGTTGTATCAACTGACTAATCTTCAACATGCTCTGGTTGATGCATCATTAAGCTTCATTTAGTGAGCTTCAAATAGGAGAATGACCCCTAACTTACCTCTTAGATATAGAAATGCATCCTTAGGTAATGGCTTAGTAAATATGTTTGCAATTTGTTCTTTAGTATTCACATATTCCAATCTTACCTCCTTATCTTTTACAAGTTCTCTCAAATAATGATATTTTATAGCAATATCTTACATTTTGGTATGCATCATTGGATTCTTTGATATATTAATTGCACTGGTGTTATCACAATATATAATCATTGGATCCTTGATCTCTATCATCAATTTTCTTGCACAATCCATAATGGATCTATTCCTTCTTTCAGGTATACCATTTTCTTGAAATGTACTAGGGGCTAATGCATGTCTCTTAATTCCTTTATCGATGCGAAATTCATTGAACTCATTAGAAATGAATTCACGACCTCTGTTTGATCTCAAACATCTCAGCTTCTTTCTAGTTTCTTTTTCTACTCTTGCTAGATACCAATTAAATTTTCGAAAAGCTTCAAATTTTTCTTTTAGATACATTACAATCATCATTCTAGAATAATCATTAACAAAAAGAATGAAAATTGTATCTCCACTGTAACTCTCTATTCAAATAGGTCCACATAAATTTGTATAAGCTCTATGATTTCTTTAGAATGATCTAGTTCTTGCTTTTGAAGCTAATTTTTTCCATCTTACCAATTTGACAACTTTTGCATAGACCCATATCAAGTTTTCTCAAGCTAGGAATACCTATAACTCTTATATTTTTGCTTATCTTGACTAGATTATAAAAGTTCACATGACATAATCTTTTGCGTCATAACCAACTTTCTTCTCCTTGAGCAATAAGATAAGATAGAATAGATAACCTTTTGTTTGTTTGTCAAATCTAACTAGATTTCCTTTTCCATCTAGCATTTTGGCCTTCCCATTCATAAATTCTACCTTAAATCCAATGTTATTCAATTGTATCACACTTGATAAATTATGCATATTACTTCAACCCAATAAGCATTTTCGCATCTAAGTTCATTGGTTAATGAGATACACCCTTTTCCCTTTATGCAACAAGGCCAATTGTTTCCAAGTCTCACACTACCACCATCATAATATTTCATGTGTTCAAATTTTTTTTTGTCTTTAGTCATATGATGTGAGCAACCATCATCAATAATCCATGTGTTATTTTTGCTAACATGAGAGATAAGTGTCATTTTATTTCCTTTATCATCAAATTCATCTTTTGCAACATTATATACCATTTCATCTTCATTGTTATCAGAATCTTTAGCCATAAAACAAGATTTATTACCTTTGCCCTTGTAGTCCCTGTAGTTTTTGAATTCCTTCTTATCTTTGAACTTATTTCTTTTCTTTTCATCCTTGTCTTCTTTGTTTGGGCACCTTGCAGCAATGTGACCAACTTCTTCACAACAAAAGAAATTAAAGAAATCTTATTTTTGTACTTTCCTCTACCTTTAAAATATTTCTTTGTAAGTAGAGCTTCAACTACTTCAAGATCACTATTTGAATTTTCTACTTCTTCTTCACTTTCTAATTGATTGACTTTTGATTTCTTACTCTTTTTCTTGAGTGAAAGCTTGGCTTCAAATGCAAACTCAATACCTTTGGAACTAGGGACATAGTTATCATAGTTATCCAACTCAAAAGCTATCAATCTTCCAACTAGAGCATCCAAAGTTATATTGCTATTTGGATCACATCTCATTTCTTGAATAGTAGACACTCTAATTGCATAGGTAGGAAGAAGGGTTCTGAGTACCTTGCTTACAATTGTTTTGTTATCAATGTCTCCTCTGGATGTTTTGATCGTGCTCACACTTGCTTTAATTCACTTAACATATTTTGTAATGTTTTCATCTTCTCTCATCTTCATCTAATCAAACTGTCCTCTAAGACTTTCAGCCTTAGCTCTTCTTACATTATCATCTCCTCCATAGATGGCTTGTAGTTTGATCCACATATCATAAGTTGTATTACAACTTTTGACTTCATTGAATTTAGCATAATTAAAAGTAGAAACAATGTCAATTATCATGATATTATGATTTTTCTTTTCAAAAATATCTTAAATAGATAATGTTCCAGTAGGAGTCTTACATTCATTATCAAGATATTTACAACCCGAATTATTGATAGTTGCCAAATGTAACCTCATAAGTCCTTGTCATATTGCAAAGTTGTCTTGGTTCAACTTGGGAATCTCTCTTCTGTAAGACATCTTGATCTTTAGCTTTGGTCCTTAAAACCTTCTCTACAAGCACCAAAAGCTCTGATACTAATTGTTGGAAATATAAGAGGAATAACTAAGAGGGGAGAGGTGAATCGGTTACCACAAAAAAAAAAACTCAAATCCCTTAGATGTCAATATAAATCAAAACTCTGATTAAACTATATTATGTTGTAACTCGGTAAACACATATGCATTGAGCAGTAAATGTTGTGATGTGAAAATCTTAAGATATTATCTGTGATTGATGTTAGTTGAAAATACATAAAAGAAATAACATGAACACAATTGACACTAAGATTTTAATGTGAAAACCCAATTTGGGACAAACCACCAATTGCAACTAGTTATTGATTTTCACTCTTCTGAAGTCAGCCTTATTAGAAGCCAACTCTATTGAAAGTTACAAAACACATTGTTAGGTGTAGCCCTATTAGAGGATTTAATCACCCTGTTAGGAGTGGCCTTGTTACAGGTCTTTTGACAATTCAATAGTAATGTCATCTTGTTAGAAGATTTACAAATAGTTATTAAGCCAACTCTGTTAAGAGATTTAGATCACTACTACAATGGTTAGAGAGTAACAATGAGATGACCTAAATTTTGATGCAACTGAATTGCTGATTACAAATCTCAATTCTGGCTTGTATACTTGATCCTTCCTAATTGAATGTATCTTTGCATCTCAACAAGGATATTCGTCTTATCTTTCTAATTTACTTTCTCTAAGCATCATCAAACCTTCAATTATGTTCTATACATTTAGTCCTCAACTTGACCTTATATTTATATCTTACACATTATCAAGTCAACTTGAATATAAGTTAGAATAATTAATATTCATCTTCTTAGTCGGCTAGAACCAACAAACAAAACTATTTAACTTAATATGTCAAAGCAAGAAAATCCAATGTTAACTAGTAAACTGGTTAACACTACATATTCATAAAGTTCCTTTGGTAACCAAGTGAGCTCGGTTAACACTAGTTCCATCCAACATTTTCTTCATTAACCAAGTGAGCTCAGTTAACACTCAACTTCTACAAGCTTTACTTTGTCACCTAAGTGAACTTGGTAGACACTGTCTTCTGAACTAGGCAGACTCTGGAATGCTCGAGAGACACAGGAAACATTCTTCAACGCCCGAGTGAGCTCGACATATACCGACTGACAATGATATGACATTTTGTGTAACATCAAAAACAATACACAATTAATCAATTGTTTCCAACAATGCACGTGACGTGACATTGATGATAGAAAATTAGTTACTGGTACATCTTTCATCTTGGATCAGAACCAATTTCACAGAGCAGCAAGAAGCAATCATCAGAGTCACTTTCATCTGTTGAAGCTGAATATGTTGGCTCATCAAAGGCATCTCAAAAAGTGTTGTGGCTTAGACAATTACTTGAAGAATTACACCATCCACAAATCGCAAAAATTCAGTATATCTTGTCAGGTCTAAGCAAATAGAAGTGCATCATCATTTTTCTTGAAATCTGATTGAAAGACAAGAGGTAGAGCTACAATTTTGTCAAACAAGATATCAAGTCCTGATATATTTACAAAAGCATTGTCTATTGTTAAATTTACCAAGTTTAGAGACCTATTACAGCTCAAGGAATTTCCTATTCTCTCCAAATAAACATTATGGGGAGTGTTAGAATAATGTTTATTTAATCAAAACCAACAGTACATGGCAAGTGCACATTTAACGAACAATTCCATAATTCTCTTAACAATGCTGCGAGGAAGACTCCTGCAGAAATTCTGAAGGGCTCTATAGAGCTTACAAATAAGGCCCTCTCTTGAAGTTTTGGTGTAACAAATCTGCAGTGGTCTATTAATAGAGTCATAATATTTTAGTGTGTATTTGTTTATTCTGCTCTTCTGTAGACCAGTCTTTTCTTTCATTATACTCTGCTCTGTGTTAACTCTGTTTTTCTTTTCTTTGTTCTACTGTTCAAATGTTTACAAGCAGAACTCCAAACAGAGTGCATTTCTTCCCACCAAATACAAGTGTACATCCATGCCAATATTCTTTGGCCTGATCTACTCAACAATGAAAATGAACTTCATTATTTTGAAGCATAGGACAACTCTGGTTACCTTGGTTGCTTCTCTATTATGTTCTTGATTTTCAGCTTGTGGTAAATTGCAAATGTCGACACAGTATTGGGTTATGGTGTTGAATACTTTACTCGGCATTTAATATATTCTTAACTTCATATTATTTTTCAGCATTCATGTGAATGTCTTTTCATGTTTTGTAAATATAAATATTACAGAAAACGATATCATGTTTCTTTCATTGTAAATTATGTTGCGTCTCTATTGAAACTAAATTTATGATAATTATGCTGGTAAGAAGTTATGTGATCAAATCTAAGATTTCATTACCGTGCTCAAACAAAAGAGATCATAAACATTGTTGACTATTTTCAGAAGGATCTAGTGGGCAAGTTGCATTCTATATAATTTTGTTTCAAATTAGCCTAAGTCTTTTCTACAACGTTTCATTATTTCTTCTAAATTATCCATAAAAGAGGCATATGTAAAGTTTCTAAAGCAAGTTAATAAGTTTATTTGTACAGCAACACACTTGCCTAGCGATTTTGTAAAATTTTAATTTCAATTTAATAAGGTCTCACACTTGAAAGATCATTCCTATTATTTTCCTGATCAGATATCAAATCAAATTCAATAAGGATATTTGTTTTCATAGGCTGTCTAATTAATTAAAACATCATATTCATTTACAATAGAGTTAAATCAAAACAGCCCTTGACACGTTATAATTATTTGTCTATAACCATTTGGCTCAACTATAACTCAGAACCATGTAAAACTACTTATTTTATTACATCAAATAGCACAATAAAATATGACATCGTTTTGTAAATAAATTTTTTGGATCACTGCCACCCTTGCAGTGTGGTGAGATGATGATCCTGCTCAGGTAGACGTCCCGATGAATAAATTCTGCAAACATTTAATACAATTCCCTGCTCATGAGTTACATTTCAGGTGATACTAAATGTATATGTGCATTTCAAAGCCAACATGCAGGTTTCATACTAAACAGGATACAAAGTAAACAGTCAGCACTACATTTGTTAAACTCCAAAAAATTGAAGAATAGAATTTACCTCTGCCATGGTTGTTGAGTGTTTTGGTGCCAAGGGTTGGTAGCGATTACAGTTGATGGCATTCTAACATTATCATTCAGGATTCTTTCAAAATATCTCCTCTCTTCCAAATGCTGCATCTAAAAGATAAAAGAAAGAGAAAAGCTCTTTTATATTCTATGATATCAGTCATATGTTACTACTATCTGATATTTCTTGGGGAGGCACCTGATTGTACTACAAAACAAAGTGTACATAGTCTACTCTTAATAGAATTTCAACTTATGATGTCTCTTTCAAAATCCGCAATAGATAATTATATTATATAAAACATATACCATATAAAATGACAAAAAAAAAATCTTGACATACCATTTTGTGTAGTTCATCATTATTCTTTTTCAAGTCATCCCCCTGAATTATTACAAGTGGGTCAGTTGAGGGTCAGTCACTGATAAAAACCACCTTATTCAACGAATTAAAAAATTAAAAACTAGATAAGAATGTTCAGTATTTGTACATAAAATCTCAAACATTTAACTGACTAATCAAAGTTCTTACCCTCCTTTGGAGCTCCTCCACAAGTTGGTTCTGTCACATAGTCTATCAGTTATCAGTTAAACTGAAGAAAGGAAACTATGGGTGCCACAATGGACACGATATTTTTTACATACAATTCCTTTTATGTGTGTAAGAGGACTAGTTTTTGTCATTTGTGTTTACCACCACCTACAATTCTTTTTACATATCCTTAATTTGTTAAGATTCACTTATAGATATTTTAAATAAGATTATCCATATATATATTTGTTTCAAACAAATTCAATATGCAACAAAATGAAAAATAGTTACCTTCCTCGTTTTTATTCTATTCATCCCAAGTTGAATCTGGTTCTCCAATTGTTCCAAGTCAGTGAGATCCAAAGAAGATAATTCCTCACCATTTAAATTCCTAATAGGAAAAAAATGCACATTAAAATGGAGTTCTTCCTTAAAGTCAGATCATGTAAGACACAAAGGGTATTACTGGGCATGCTGCCATTGTGAGCTTACCTAACCATTTTCTCCGTGGCCTGTATATTTTCCCTCAATGCAGTCACCTTTTCTGATTTAGACGATGACTACACAATGACAACAGAATTAAGCATGATCAACTCAGTCATATTAAAAATCTGTGCAAGGTTGTTAATGATCAACTCAATTATATAGAAACTTGTTAGCCATAAATTTGAGTCTGGTAAAGAGATCCTAGGTGAAGAAAAAATGTTTAAAATTTATTTTCAACATTAGAAGTGCATGCGCATGTACATGCTAATGGTGGTCCTGGATAATGAAAAATTAGACGTCGTCCCCAAAATTGTTAATGAAAAAAATTGATGACAACCAAAATAGTTATTAAGCCTTTGAGGAATCCAGTATGTGAATCTAAGATGTTTAAGCAATGGTCTCACTGAAGTTGTTGAGCAATGGCGATAAGGCCGAGCTAACTTTCAAGGTTGTTTCAACAAAACTTCAATGTAAAAACATGAGATGGGATGGGACCGATTTTAATGTCAAAATTACGTTAAACCAGTATGTACATAACTTATTAAGAGTGTCTATCAGTTTTCTTTACATAATTGAGCTGGTTTCTATCAACCAATCCTAATTCAAAACATTTTGTACTGTAGAAGCATGTCTTAACTTAGTTCAATTCACTTTATGATATAACTTTTTATTGGGGTAAAATTACGGTTTCGGAGACCGTCTCCAACCCACTTTTTCTATTTATTTTATGATATGACTTATTTTATTAGGATAAAATTAGGGTTTGGGAGAGCATCTCTAATTTATCTATGAAATGAAAATGATGATTTATTGAGACAGAGAATACATTAATTCTATTATTTTATCATCTTTATATTATTTGAATCTTGTTTTTTTACCATGATAATTTGATGAATTGTGACCAATACAAAAGATCAAAACATAGGAAGGACAATATGCACCATATCAAAAGATGCAAACTACATCAGATGTAGTATACAATTGCAACTCTAGAACCATAATGACTTAAAGCAATATAAAAAACCCCTCTCAACTCCTTTTTTCACATTATTTCAGTTGGGTAAACTTTATGTGTACCACTATAGCACAAGAATGGAATGCAGTAATAAGAGGGGAAGAAAGGACTCAGTATTATTAGAAGGTTGAACCATAAAAGATCATGCCAACAAAAATGTCAAAGAGTTTAGGACAAAAGAAATGAAGAATATTAAAAATCTTGGACATTAGAGGAAGATGTCATAGTTTCTCATAGGCTACCCTACTTCCCTGTAACTAGTCCACATCTTGGATTATAGAAAAAGTACAACCTTTAAAATTTTATTCAATTTTTTTTCATATAATTCTAATTAGATAAAGTGATTACCCAAAAATAAAACAACTAGACCAACAACTAAAAAGAACATGCAGGAACAAAACTAGGAACCACCACAAACCAACACAAACACCCAACCCAACAATCACAGGACACGACCACTACTTACTCAAAGGAGAGCTTCTTAGAAGGCCTATATGAAACCACATCCCTTGAAATAACCTCTTGCTTAGTATCTAGTTGAAGACCCTCATCTTTATCGTAACTTTCCTCTTTTCTTTCCGTTTCAATTTCCTTTCTTCTAGCTCAAATTGAATCCCACCAATAGCCTTTTCCACTTTGTCCTGAGCTTTCATGTCCTAAATTTGATCACCCAACTAAACCTATGACTCTTTCATAGATGCAACGGAAATGAGAACCTCGTTCTTCTCTTCTTCTGAAAGCACAAGGCCTCTAAGCTCTAAAACATGTGTTAGACTATTCTGAAAAACTGAGGCGGGTGAATCTATTATCCTCAAGTCCAGATGTACCAATTCAACTTTTTACAAATTCAAACAACTTTTCAAACTCATAAAATCACTTGGCCAATATAGAAACTTATCAACAACTTAACTTATTCATTCATCACTAGCTCTTTGTTCAGTATATGCCAACTAAACAACATTGATACATATATCAAACTAGGATTTAATGTGGAAATCCAATTTGAGAAAAACCACCAAGTAACATGCTACGACTTTTCACTCTTTTGAATTGAGCTCAGTTAAGAGCCAACCCTGTTAAAAGTTACAAAACACATTGTTAGGTATGACCCTGCTAAAGGATTTAATTACCCTATTGGGATTGTCCTAGTTCTAATAGGACTTTGGACCATTCCATTAGAATTACACCTTGATTAAAGGATTTACAAGTGATTTTTAGGTCAACCTTGATTTAATGATTTTACTTCCATAATGGTTAGAAAGTAATAGCTAGGTGTGATCTATCAAGATACAACTCAATTTGCAAATTTAGATCTCCATTCGGCTCATTTTCTAGTTTATTGGCTAGACTTCATTATACTCTCCATCTCTGATCTACTTGGCAACCCTTCAAGTAATCACACTTCACCAATCTTCTCACTTTTCCTCTACTACTTTGTTATTCATAGGTTCTCCATTAAATTGCCAATCAACAATGAACCAACCTTAATAAATATCTCTTATATCTCCTTAAATAGGTAGCTTTGTTTTTTTGCCACTTAAACATCATCGTAGATCTTAGAGTTTGATCAGACTCTTTGAATCTGTTCATTATTTTTTCCTTCTTCTCCTTTCTTGAAATTACTAGAAACTTATCTTTAAATCCTTGCCTTTGATAACTTAAAAAAATCAAATCATGCATTAAGTACCCCAACTCATCAATCCTTATCACACACACATTTTGATAAATCTGAAACTTCAACTATGTCAACCTCAAAACTTGATTCTTCACAAACTGTCAAAATGCTGACACTTGGTCATCACTATGTTCTTCTATTCAATCATCCTTGGGTAGCTCAGTCTCTATAGTTCTATGTCGCTCATTTTACCAGCTATCTCGATGTTCATTACGCTCGATCAATACCACATTTTTGCTTCTTCATCTTGGTCATCCATAACTAACACTCGATTGATATTGTTTGCTCGACTATCTCTTAAGCCCCTTAATCTTCTATTCCATTGACCTAGTGAAATTGTCACTTAGTCAAGCTTAGTGATTTACTTAGCTTCTTGTCTTCTCTTCTTAACATCAATTTAACTATCTGCTTCACTACATATAATGATTAAAAAAAAGCATTATCTTGTCAAAGGCTAATTGATCAAGTGTCCATTGTAATTCTAGGGTAAAAGCACAAACCCATGTCACTCTTTTGTAAATGAAAAGGCTAACAAAAGTATAATTGTTCACTTTCAATGACATAAAATTGGTATTATTATTTTGAATTTGAAAATGAAGTAAACTAATGAAATGTGTAGAAATGGATGAAGTTTAGGATTATAATTTTTAATAATTATTTGGAATAAGAATTGATATATGTTCCTAATTTTTATAGATAATTTTTTACCCACTACAAAATGCTGAAAATTAGTGGTCTAGTTCCCACCACAAAACTATATGGAAATAAACCTATTTCCCTTTGATCTCAGACTATGTTATAGATAACATATATAGTTAGAAAAATCAAAAATAAAAATAAGGTTTAGACTTATATTTTCTCTTTTATAATGATTCAAATTTCAACTCACCTGAAATCAATAGTTTTCAGCTCCCACTACATTTTTTAAAACAAATCTATCCTAACCTAGAGAAAAATTATACATTCTAGAAGAGGAATCTCTCCTCTAGAACATCATATAATTTTTTTTAAAAATTTGATATGATTTGATATTTTTTTTTTTTTCAAACTTGACATTTTTTTTTAGTGTTAAAATATGTGCTTGTAGAATTTTTTAATTACAATATACTATATCTAATTAAAACACTATAAACTCTACTTGAGAATATTCTTGACTCTGAGCTCTATAAAATGGTGTTTATATGTTATTAAAAAACTATCTTAAAAAATAATAAGAGATATTGAAATGCCACTTTTCTGAAATAATTTGATTTCTTTAGTAATTGGATATAAACTAGTAGAAAACTTGCATTTAATAGAAATTTCTAATTGGGAAAGTTTAAGACCATATATAACTTAGCTAGAATGAATTTATCTAGATCATATGTTTGAACAAAATTGATTTTAAGATAGAAATACTCACATTTAGTCATTCTAATATGCCATCTTGAAATGTGACACAACTTTGTACTTTTACCCTCCAACAAACTTCCTCCTCTATACTCAACAACTTGACTAGTTTATCTAGTTATCTCTCTTTTCAAATCTTTTTCATCAATCAGCTAATATGACACTCTACACTATTAGAAAATGCCTCACTAGTAAGGTTTGACATCAATAAAACCATAACAATTATTCTAACTGTAGTTTCCAATAATCTCCCTCTTTGAAATTGATAGCAACACCTCTAGTTACCATGCAAATACAAAATAATTTTGCAAGATTTGTCATTAACAACTCCCTATCTAATCTATTTTAGATCTTCATTAATATCCTTATTTTCATTATGATTCTCATCCATAGGTGCATGGATGTCTAACACCAATTGCATAGCCAACTATATTGGCTCCCTCTTTGTCATTTCTTTTTGTAAGTCAGCTTCTCCCTCCTTCATTAGATAGCAACTCAACACATACTTCTCCCACACTTAATTTTGATATTGATAACATTTATCCCTCTCATATATCCACATGTATTCAATGGTAATTGGATACATATTCACCCTCTTTGACAACAATGCGAAAGGCATCATCCACTACATACACATCATCCTCACTATGTCACTATCTGAATACTCTTGCAATGATCACTCCCTCTTTCATCTTTGACTTGTAGCTTTATCTACTTATACCTATGTCCATCTTTCCAAAACTTTAGGTAGCTCCTAAAGTGTGACCTCCTACATTAATGTGTAAGATATTGTGATCATAACAATTGATGCAATGTTACATCTCTACTTAGCTTGCTTCATATAGGGGAATGACCCCTAAATTACCTCTTAGATACTAAAGAACATCCTTAGGTAATGCCTTAGTGAATATATCAACTATCTTCTCCCTTTGTGTTCACATATTCTAGTCACACTTCTTTGTGTTGTACTAATTCTCTCAACTAATGATACTTGATTAAAATATGCTTGGTCTTTGTATGCATCACAAGACTCTTAGACATGTTTATAGCACTTGTGTTATCACAATATATCACCACAAATTCACTAATCTCTTTATTTATACTTTTGAACAATTAATTGCTATAGTTCAACATACTCAATCTCTGATATGGATTGATAAATATAGTTGTGCTTCTTGGTTGTCCATGAAATCATTTTCTTTCCAAGAAAGAAAGCTCCTCCACTTGTACTTTTTTTATCATCAATGTTTCTAGCCCAATCAACATCTGTGTAAACTTTAGCTCAAACTTCTTGTACCATAATCCATAGTCTTCTGTTCCTTTGAAATATCTTAGTATCATTTTCAAATCCATCATGTGATTCTCCTTAGGATTAGCAAAAAATATTGCAACAATACCAATTGCTAACACAATGTCAAGTCTACTATGTACAACATATTACAATTTTCCAATCATTGACCTATACAATGTTTGATATACTTTAGGAGAATCATGGTTCTTTGAAAGCTTATGTCCAATCACCATAGGTGTTCCAGCTAATCTTGAATATTCCATTCCAAAATTCTTCAATATCTCCTTGATATACTTTGATTGTGTAATGTAAATACCTTTCGTCATATGATAAACTTGCAACCCAACAAAGAATTTAATCGAGCTCCAAACATTGACATCTCAAATTCTTTCTTCATGTCATTAGCGAATAATTTGCATAACAAATCATATCCTCCAAATATGATACCATCAAAAAATATTTCAGCTAGCAATACCTTACTCTCATATTCACTTTTCAAGTACATATTGTTATTATCATTATTTCTTGCAAAACTGATTTTTACCAAATAAGTATGTAACCTTTCATACCATGCTCTAGGGGTTTCTTTCAAATCATATAATGCTTTGTGCAATTTTCATACCATGTTCCTCTTGCTAGAGTCAACAAATGCTTATGGTTGTTCAATGTAGACTTTTTCTTCCAAGAATCCATTTAGAAATGCAAATTTCACATCCATTTCATTTACTTTGAATCCTTTGTAAGGAACATATACAAGTAAATTTCTTTCTCCTTCCAACCTTGCAACTGAGGAAAATGTCTCTCCATAGTCAACTCCTTCTTAGTGTGCATATCCCTTACAAACTTGTCTTTCTCTATTTCTTGCAACCTCACTTTTGAATGTACCCACTTTGTTCTAATAAAATTATTATCCTTTGGCCTTGGTACCAATGTCCATGTCTTTTTTTCTCTCTATTTGATCAATCTCTTGATTCATTTCTATAACCCAATCATCACTCTCAAGAGCATCTTTAATTGATTTAGATTCAATTTCACATAGTAAACATGTATCTTTCTTCAACTTGTTTCTTGTCATGACTCCTAAATCTTCATCTCCAATGATTTTTTTGGTGTATGATGTCTTCTCGCATATTTTGCTAAGATAGGTTCAGATTTTATTTCTTCTTGTGGTATATCTCTTGGTCCTTCTTGCTTATCTTCTTCAAGCATCTCTAGTTGTAACTCAGCATTGTATATTAGGTGTTTTCCATCTTCTCGTTAATGTTTGGCTTCTTCTTGGTGTGACTCAACTCCTACAACCTAATTCTCAACAACATGTTGATACTTGGTAGAGCTTTTCTACTGAACCTCAGTAGTGTCAGGTTGTTTATCCTCGGTGGCCTCTTTATATGGTTCAAGTAATGTACTAGGTTCTCCTTCATAAATCTAGAAAACGTTCCTATAATCTTTAGGTTCTTTCTTTCATTCCTCTTCATTATTTTCTCAAAATTCATCAACTCTAACATTTTAACTTTCCACAATTTTGTTAGTGTGAAAATTGCAACACGTGTATGTCTTTCTTTTAGTGGAATATCCTAGGAATATATCTTTTTCACTCTTTGCATCAAATTTTCCCTGCCTTGCATCTTTCAATATGTAACACTTTCTTCCAAAGAGTTTGAAATAATTGACATTAGGTGTATAATCATGCCAAACTTCAAAAGGGGTTTTGTTTGTACATTTCTTATCTTAAATTCAGTTTAGTGTATAAAGATGAATACTTACAAATTTTATCCAATATTTTTATGAAATATTTTCTCCATCATCAATGTTATTGCATAGTTCATGATTGATCTATTCCTTCTTTTAGCTATCCCATTTTGTGGTGGAGCCCTTGGTGCACTCATTTGTCTCTTGATTGCTTTGTCATTGCAAAATATATTGAACTCATAAAAAATGCATCAGATTTTTCTTTAAAAAACATCAGAGTCATCATTCTAAAGAAGTTTTCAGCAAATACAATAAATTATTCACCACCATAGTAGCTTTGCACTCCAATAGGACCACATAAATTAGTATGAACCAACTCCAAAATATCATCAGAAGAATATTTTTTTCTCTTGAAACTAAACTTTGTCATTTTTTTTCAATTGACATTGTTTGCACATTACTTTATCAAGTTTTCTCAATCTTAGGAATGCTCTTACTCTTTTCATCTTACTAATGATTACCAAATTATCAAAATTCACATGACATAGCTTCTTATACCATAACCAAACATCTTTAAATTGTGCATTTAGAAAAATATCTTTAGATTGGTCTAGATAGAATAAGCTACCTCTTGTTTGCTCTCAAGTTCCAATTAGTTTACCAGTAGCATTATAAATCTTTTCCTTCGTATTTTTGAATTCAACTTAGTAGCTCGAACTATTCAACTATGCCACACCGAACAAGTATTTCAAACCATCAACCTAATATATCAATCAATTGAACCCCTTACCCTCTATGGTCCACCTCCCTACCACCACCAATTGACTAAAAAATGTTTATCGTGTTGTGTTAGCCAATCAAAAAATTTCCTTAGCAGGATGATCATTAGTCGAGCATAGCCTATCTACCCCTGATCTTAGGAATGGTTGTTGGCTAGAAATTGAAATCCCTCAGAAGATTCATTGCACAAATTTGAAAAATTCAAGCATTATCACATTTGATCTTATCATTCAATATTATTGATCATTTATCTTTCACATAACATGGTGCATCATTTCCAAACTTAACACTACTCCAATTATAATGTTCTATCTTTTCAAACTTGTATCACCAATCATATGATGTGAACAACCACTATCAATTATCCATTTGTAATTCTTATTCACATGTGAAATTAAAGCAATTTTCTCATTTTCATCACTATGATTATCAAAACCATCTTCTTCAACAATGTAACAAGATTTCTTACCTTTTCCTTTGTAGTCTTTGTTACTTCTGTTCTCTCTATTGTCTCTCCTTCCTTGGTATTTTTTTCTTACCTCTCCTCTTTCTCATCTCTATCAAAACATCTTGTAGCAATATGACCAACTATGTTATATGTAAAATAGATAATAGGAAGTTTACCTCTATATTTCCTTTTCCTCTAGGTAGCCTTCTTGCCAAAAATGGTTCAAGATCATCAAGATCATCACCTGATTCACTATTATTGTCCAGAATCTTATTATATTTCATTCTTTTAGATTCATCAAGGGTTAGTTGAGACTTGAAAGAACATTCAATATTAGAATGCATGTAGCTATCAAAATTTGAAAATTCAAATACAATGAGTCTACCAATTAGGCTATCCAAGGTTAGATCATTACCAGGTGTACATTTCAGTTCTTGAATTGCAAATACTCTAATTGCATAGATAGGAAGTAAAGTCCTGAATACCTTTCTTATAAGAGTCTCACCAGATATGTCTTCTCTAGCTCCTCTAATAGTGTACAAAACCTCCTTGATTCAACACAATACTATGCAATAGTCTCTCCTTTCATTCTCATATCATCAAACTTGCCTCTCAAACTTTCTTCTTTAGCTCTTTTCACATTTTTTTCTCCTCCATGGATGTGTACCAAACTTATCCCACATTTTATTTGCAGTAGTACAAACCTTTACATCATCAAATTCAACATAACTCAAGTAACATGCCACATCTATCATCATTTGATTGTGCTCTCACTTCTCCTTCATTTGTTCAATAATCACAAGTCTAGGTATTTCAATATATTCATTAGCTAGGTATTATAGTACAAAATCTCCAACTCTAGATAGATGCAATCTCATAGATCATTGTCATATTGGGATATTCTATTTGTTCAACTTAGGTACTTCTCCCTTGTACATCTTGATCTTTAGCTTAAGTCCATTTAAAATTTCCTTACAAGCACCAAATCTTTGATAGATATTGTTAGAATATTTAGAATAATTGGAATGGGGTATGCATCAATTATCTTTGTGTCCAAATGTACCAATTCAACTTTTAACAACTTCAAACAACTTATTCAAACATATAAAATCACATAGATAATATAGAAACATATTAGAAACTTGACTTATTCATTCATCACTAGCTCTCTATTTAGTAAATGTCAACTAAGAAAAATAAACAATCATAAAAAACATGCATAAAAAAAAACATTCACACATATATGAAACTAGGATTTAATTTTGAAACCCAATTTAGAAAAACCGACCAAGTAACATGCTACCACTTTTCACTCTCCTAAAGTGAGACTAGTTTAGAGCCAACCCTAATGAAGGTTACAAAACACGTTGCTAGGTGTGACCTTGTTAAAGGATTTAATCACCCTATTAGGAGTGGCCTAGTTAGAGGACTTTGTATAATTTCATTAGAATGCCACCATGATTAAATAATTTACAAATGGTTGTTAGGTCAACCTTGTTTAAAGGATTGTACTACCGCAATGATTAGAGAGTAACAACGAGGTTTGATTTGTCAAGATACAACTCACTTTTTAAATTCATATCTCCTTTCAACTCATTTGTGGGTTCAATCACTAGACTTCAATATACCCTTCATCTTTGATCTGCTTGGAAACCCTTCAAGAAATCACACTTCGCCAATCTTTTCACTTTTTCTCTCCTACTTTGTTCTTCATAGGTTCTCAAAAAAAACTCAAATCAACAATGAACCAATTTTTAATAAGCATCTCTTATTCCTCCTTAAATAGGTAGCCTTGATCTTTTTCCCCTTAAAAATCACCATAGATCATAGGGTTTGATCAGATTCATTAAATATGTCCAACATTTTGTCCTTCTTCTCCTTTCTTCAAATTACTAGAAAATAATCTTTAAATCTTTGCCTTTGATCGCTTAACAAATTTAATTCATGCATTGAATATGCCAATTGATCAGTCCTTATCATTCTTGCATTTTGACAAATCCAAAAATTTAACTATGTCATCCTCAAAACTTGATTCTTCACAATTGTCAAAATGTTGACACTTGGTCATCACTATGTTCTTCTACTTGATCATTATTAGGTAGCTCAGTCTCTACTATTATGTCTCATTTTTCTTGCATTGCCTCACTTGATTTTCACTATGCTCAGTCAATTCTACATTTTCCTTCATCATGTTGCTCATCCATAATTAACACTAGGTTGATACTATTTGCTCGATTACCTCTTAAGTTCCTTAATCTTCTGCCTCATTGACCGAGTGAAACTATCACTCGGTCAAGCTTACTATTCTACTCGACTTCTTCTTGTCTCTTCTATACGTCAGCTCAACTATCTACTTCACTTTATATAATGATTAAACAACACATTATCTTGTCAAAGGAAAACTGATCAAGTGCCCATTGTAATTCCAACATACTTGCCCCTCTATACTCAACAACTTCACTAGTTCATCTAGTTATCTCTCTTTTCAAATTATCTTCATCAATCAATTGATATGAAACTCTACATTGTTAGTTAATATCTCACTAGTAAGATTTGACATCAACGACAGCATAAAAATTGTTCCAATTATAGTTTTCAACAATACGTTCCTCCATCATTTTCGGCCCAGTTGTGCAACTTCTCCCCAAAATCTCTCCCCACTTCCCATAGGGCTTTATCTCTCTTCCATTTTTTCTAGTCATTCACCTTTCACTCAGATTTAGCTAGCACTTCTAGTTTATTTATCTTTCTTATCACAATTTGCAACTAGTAGAGAAGCCACTTGATAACTACTTTAAGTCAAGCATAATTCATTAAATTTGAGAACCATATATTCAAGATCAATAAGACCATTAAAAACTTTAGGGAGTAGAGTAGGGGAGGTAGATTGAGGGATATTAGAGTCATCGGGGTAACTGAGATGGGATTTTGGAGAGGGAAGGGGAAGATTGGTAGAAGGCATGTTAGGGACAATATTAGGGGTGGCATTATTAGCGGCCAGACCGATTCCATAGCCCAAGAAGAACCAGAGGCTAAATCATCTAAAATATCCGCAATATCTTCTTATTTCTCTTTCTATGAGGTATTTTTAAACCTGGCTTTGTGGATAGGGTTAACCCTTATACTAGTAATAGAGGGAATATTTTGGGGATCCTACAACAACTTGGCTAAGGAAGAAACATGGTTAAACACCAAATTGGTAAGCTCAGTGGACAAGGTAAGGGTAGACCTTGCCTGAGGGGTCAAAATACCATGAAAATTGTATAGCAATAAAATTAAACTCTAGTGAAGAGGGGCTCCACCCTTTAGATTAGCTTTGTCAACCAAAAGTGACAAAGAAGAGAAAATTTAGAAAGGAAAATAGAATTTCACATTCCCTCTAAAATGATTAAGAAAAGAGAATAGATGGGAATGAAAGAGTGTCTACCTTCATTCAAGAGTAATGAACCTGATAAGGATCTATGCCACCACCTTCCAATCCCCCGAAAGATTCTCATGATTGAAACCACTTTAGAATTTATGGATTATTTCCCTAGGGTCCAAGAAAAGCCAAACATCATCTTTGAAGGAATCTTTGGTCTTCTGAAGAATTGTAGAACCCTCCATGATAAACTTGATAACTACGGTGATGGTTTCTACCATAACAAGAAGGGAACTCCCCAATTGGTGACTTTTCCATCCTCCCAAGTTTCAAAAAACTTCTAGGACAAATTTGGGTTATAACTTTGAATACCCTCCAGATATTTTGTCATGCGCTCATTCTCAATAATCTTCTAGACCCTATTGTTACTACTATGTTCATCACACTTATTAGGTTCAATTTGATTTAGCCACCACCCATGACTACCTACAACCCTCCCTTCTAAAAATGTGAAAAATATAGAGATGTAGTAAACAAGAAACATAGTGTAATGCTTAAGAAAGACAAAAATGGAGGGCAAAAGGCACCACCAAATACCTAGAAATGAAAACTCTAGAATGAAATTGAAACGGCATGCCAAGCCAACTCCTAAATAAAAATATAATTAATCATCTCCACTACATCAATTGTTTACATCGTCATTCTTGAAAGAAGTGGCAATATCTTCTAATGTTTATGATTTAAGTATTTTTTTAAAATCTAATAAATTTTAAAATTTCTTTTACCTTTAAAGAAAAGAAAAATAAAAAAATACATTTTCTTTATTTTTCTAAATGATTTCCAATAAGAAATTATGTTTTCCTCTATTTATATTTTCATAAAGTTTTGCAAATGTGTTTTTAATAAATGTTTATCCTACAAATTAGTTTTTTAATAAAACACTATTTTCAATAAGTATGCAAATTGGGAACAATTATTTGGTCCACCTACATAACTATTGAAAGAATCAATCCTCTAATTGCAAGGTAGAGGGGTTAGTTAAAACTATGTTTTCTTGGCATATCAATCCAATCATAGGGCATCCTCAATGATCACTTGCGACACATTCTTGGTGGCATCATCATGCAATTGCATCTTTTGGTGTATTCTATTGTATGGGCTATGTAGTGCAGGAACTTATATCAGCTATGGTATATAGGCACTTATATCAAGTGTTGTCCTTTTTTTTACTTTATTATTGATGATATATTTTATGTAATTTTCTTGTTCTTAGTTAATTAGAAGTATATTGTAAGATTTGGTGCATGACTACAATCAAAAATTAGAATGTACTAATCTATCATTGGCAAGTATTGGTTGATGTTCAAGTAAGTTTCTTCATGCCTAATCTCTATCGTATTATAGTGAGTGGTTCATCATAATTTTGTCACCAACATTGATACAATTTTTTTTTCATTTGACATTCTTGGTGCAACATTGGCTCTAGTTTCCTTCTATGGAGGAGTAGTAGTTATTATTTCAGATCATCTTTGCAAAATATTTGACATTGAGGTGGGGCTTGAAGTTCTTTCCTCATCTTTAATGAAAGAAAATTATTATTGTGTAAGGCTTTGTTCAATTCTCACTAATCATTTTGGGAATTAGGTGTTCTCATCTCTCTTTTGAAGACAAGTTTTTCCCACTAGGATTCCACAATTTCTCAAATTGTGAGGGATTGCAGTACACTTCTACATGAGCACCTAATATGACACAAGGTAGGAGGGGATAGAATTTACCTCCCCACTACTCACACTCTGAGTTACACATAGAAGCCACCAATTAGGAGAAGCCACAAGAAATTATAGAGAAATCAATACATATTTGATGAGACAATTTGTATTTAATGTACTAAGCATAAGGCGTACTTGGTTGCAACCATATACATTCTTGAATTATAATGACTGTGCTTAAGAGGTTGGGTATATAGAGCCAAATCTTATTAATTTCCTTCTATCTAACTTCACTCTACTCTTCCTAATCCTAGATCTCTACTTTTGTAGCCAGTAAGACCACAAGTCAGCATGACCGGCAATTCATTACAGATTATAGGTCCTAACCCTAAAGATAATACAACTACCTTACAAATAAGAAAATTGACTTTAGCAAGGATAAGGTTAGGTCCACACATGATCCAAGGATAGATTCCCAAGTGCGTGGAACACCATGATGTAAAACACAACCTTGCCAAACCCAAACTTGCATGTTACTCAAGTTGCTTGGAAAATCAACATGCCTCAAACAAAGAGAAGGATAACTTCTACAAATGATGGAATTAAATTATACAATATTAGCCAAAGGATCCATGATATTTCTACATTAGGGAGCTAACTACTTGGAAAGAAAAATAAATGACCATTCTCCATACTCCAAACAAGAACAAAGAAAGGAAATATTATTGGTTGATGCAATATTGCCAAAGTACCCAAGATGCTCTTGCATCAAACTCCTGGGGTAAATAGAGAATTGATGTCCACATAGGAAGTTGTGATTCTCTAAGAAGTATCAAAAAGATTCAACAGGCATTTTTTGATCCAAGAACCATCTTCAATAGGTTTACTATGCCACTGAACCAAGTATTCTTTGTAATTCTTTCCTCAGGTGCTCTTACTAATTTTGGTATCCAAAATCTTTTCAATTGCTTATTTCTTCTTCTTAGGATAGTCAAATTTATCAACTATTTCTTTATCATATTCATGATATTCAAATATGTCTACAATATTTAACACTGGTGAAATATCCATATCCTCGGGAAATTGAACTTCAAAAGCATTACCAATTTCATAATTCTTCAAGATTCTACAAGGCCCAAACTTCATCTTTAGCTTGCTATAAGTACCAACTAGAAATCTATTCTTCTTCAAATGTACCATTACCTAATCTCCAACCTCAAAATTTTTATGTCTCCTCTTCTTATTTTCTTTGTTTTTATATCCTTGATTAATTTTTCATATAGATTACTTTTCACTTCTTCATGCAAATTCTTCATGAAGTCCACAATTTTTTTAGCTTTAGCACCGTTCTTAGTTCAACATCCAATTTCCTCAATTCATTAGTTCGTACAGGAATTATGTCATTTACAATCTCAAAAGGAGTCTTCTTTGTACTTATATTCACATAATTATTATATGCAAACTCAACTTCTGCCAAAATCAAATCCTTAATTAGAAGGTCTATCTCCAATGAAACATCTCAAAAGGTTACCAAAACTTGTCTTAACAACTTTAGTTTTTCCACTAGTCTATGGATAAAATATAGAACTAAACTTAAGATCAATATTTAGCTTCTTCCAAAGTATCCTCCAAAAATAACTAGTAACTCAGTATCTCTATCTAAAAAAATAGTCTTGGACAATCCATCAAGTCTCACAAATTCTCTGAAAAATAAGTATGCTATGTGTATTGCATTTGATATCTTCTTACAAGGTATCAAATGTGTCATTTTTGAAAAACTGTCAACCACTACAAAGATAGAATCATTACCTCATCGAGTTCCATGGAATCCTAGAACAAAACCCATACTAATATCTTTCCAAGGTCTATGAGGAATAGGAAAATATGTATAGAATCCAACATTATGACTACTTCCTTTAGCAACTTGACATATTATGCAACTTCTTACCATTGTCTAAACATCCTTATAAAATCATCATTATTGTCTTATTGATTCAAAAATGTCTTGAAAGTCCACCACTTTTTTTTTTTAATAATATTTTCCCTCATAGATCCCTCAGGTATATACAACTGAATTCCTTTAAACGACATGTCTTCCTAAATGAAATAATCAACCAACTTATCTTTTTCATCGGTTATAAGGTTCTTACAAGCTTTTCATGGTTTTGGAAAATCAAGGTCACTTTCATACATTTGGTGATCCCATCTCACCGTTCGATCATCATTTGGTGAATAGAAAATGTAATGTAGGTCAACCATGTCGCCAGATATTTATACAATTTGGGTCCAATTCATATGGTAGTTTCCCATTAGATTTTACATGATTGGTCAAAAATCTTAGTCCAATCACCACTATAATATATGTTTTGGATAGATTTATTTTAAAAAAATTTCCATCCAAGGCTTTCATGGTGTTTCATATTGGAAAATGTTCTTTCACCATTACTACAACCAACTAATTTTCCCTTGGGTTGGGTGTCACCTACCATTTTCCTAATGTTTGTATCCACCAACTCCATTTAGCCAACTCTTTCCAATTATGGGCTTGCATAGGAAGGTGTGTTTCAATTACATTTGACATTCCTACTTGTTAATCATGTGTAATTCACCAACCTCGATTGGTAGTATATATACATTCATTCTATACAATTCACTTTTTCTAGTCTGGAAGAGGAGACTCAGATTTCTTATTGCTGCTGAAGTTTCAAAGTGTTGAGTGCATTTCCCATTGACTCGTAGACTATAGTTTTCATAAAAGGTAAGAGATTTTTAATTTATTTTTTATGTGGTACTAGTACTAGTTATTTTTTACTATCCACTAGATATCTCACATGCTAAGATAGGTTTGCAAATTTTATTGGGTAGTAAGGTAGACTGTAGTATTGTAGTACCCTTTTTACATGAGAATGATTCATCTTATTATTATTATATGTAGTCCAAGTAGTCTACTATCAGAGTCTTTGACTCATCACTCTTTGAGTCTTTTGTTCAACAACTCAAACAAGTTGAAACTTGATTTAGTTATTGTACCCTTTATCGATTTACAATGTCAAACAAGAGGGGTAATTGGAGTTCTAGTAGGATCCCTGAAAGCCAAGAGAGGCCACCATTACCAAAATGTAGAATCATATCCACCTATTTTGGAGGTGGAAATGTTGGAAACATACAAGATTTAAAAATTAGATCTCCAGTGCATATTGAAAAACGAGATTCATCACAGGTTGTAGACCATATTGAAAAAATTGAAGTTGGTAAACCTAATATCTTAGTTGAGTATGAACTTGAACATGATTTGGAGGCATTTCCCCTGAGAAGGGAGTCAAAAAATGATATTATAGACTTGGAGTTTGGTGAGAAAACCAAAAGTGATTCCATAAATCATGTTCATGCACAGAAGAGATAAAGAAAATTGGAATAATAAAAAGATTGATCTCACTGGGATCTATCCAAAACAAATTTTCAATTAGAATGGGTGGAAAAGTTTTGGTTCATAGAAATAATGGCCAATCCAGTTGATGGTGAGCCTCCTATAGAATGCAGATGTAAGATTTGCACAAAGATAACAAAGAAAGACAAGTGGTTGCAGCTTAAACTTGATACAGTTGGTATAATTAAATATTCACTAATTACACTTACTTAAGCTTACTTAGGATAATGCATTGCATAGTAATTTGTGATTGAAAAAATTGGGAGTTTGTAGCTCAATTAAACACATGGTGTAGGAGAATTCCACTCTGGGTGGTCATAGTTGTTATCTCATTCCACCTTTAGTGTACTTATCACATTATCGTCCTCATCATCACACATACTTCATTACATAATGGATATTGATCCACCTTTCGTGGACATGTGATTCCACCTTATGTGGGTAATAGCTTATCTTCTCCTTATCATTGTCTCTTATCGCCTCTCCTATATAAGGAGGCCTATCATGTACATTTCAAATCAATCCGTTGGATGTTAATCAAGTCCATTATCAATAATAGCTTTCTTGCATCTTCATGCAATTGTCTTTCCATTCTCTTGTGGAAGTTATCTTGGTCTTTCATCTAATCCTGGGGGTGTTGTAGAGTCACCTAAAAATCTAACATGGTATCAGAGCTCTCATGGTTTGAAGAATTCTTCTAAAGAAGTTCAATCTTGGATTGACTCATTGTTTGTGCAACATTTGGCATTTTGGACATCACAATTTGGAGGAGATTTTGGCAGTCCTATTTTGTGACCTTCTATTATAGGTGAAAATTGGTGCTTGTTGGTGCAAGTCAGAGGTTGGCATCATATAGAGGATGTCCAAGAACCCCTAAATCAAATTTTGTTTCATCCAAATTGAACATCTAAGGCAAAATCTAAAGCAATTTGATTTTTGACAGTGCGGTGGCAGCGATTCAGAAAAAATAATTTTAGAGGCGATTTTCAAATAGTGATATCTCCTTCATACATACTCCTTTTTCCAAGCAATTTATTTTGTTTTCGAGTAGAATCTCACAATCTACACAGTGGTGCAGGTGATTTTGGATCTCTAGCTTTGAGTTTTTTGAAAATCACAAATCCCATTTTCTACAACTTTCAAGGCTCTATTTAGGCACATTCAGTAACATTTTCAGGTGCAATTTTTCTGAAAGTGCATGATTTTTCCTCTAATTTCTAGATCTGTAATTAGATCTCAGTAATTTGGAGTGGGCATATCACTTTCAAAAATAGGTCTTTTTTGGCTATATTTGCACTTGGTGAATACTTGGATTTCTATTTTATTAATTGAGTCAACAATTTGAAGGAGTTATCAATTGATTTCATTCATTATTTGATTTCATTATGAATTTTTCAAAAGTTCTATAACTCACTCCATATAACTATCATGAATGGAAACAAGCATTTTCTAATCAGTTGATGAGTATTGGATTGTTTAAAATGATTCTTTGACAGGATCTAGAACTAGCTACAGGTGTTGCAGAAAGAAGGAAATGGTTTGATAGAAGGGTTAAAGCACTTGGCTCTCTTAGATCTACCATCTCTAATGATTTGCTATATCATATTTCATCTTGCACACATCCTCATGATGCCTAGAGTACATTGAAAGGAATCTTTGGTAAACCTGATAGAATAAGAAAATTCAAATTGGAGAATGAGCTTATAGGTCTAAGTCCATATGATTATGAAAATATTCAAGACTTTTTCTCTAGGTCGAATTCCATTAGATTGGAGCTTTCTAATTGTGGTATTACTAAAGATGATGAGCAATTGATATTATCTATTCTTTCCAAGCTAGGTTCTGAATATTCAATCTTTGTTTCTATATTCTATGATACTATGGATGCTCTTGGTAGTGCATACAAAATGCCTTCTCTTTATGAATTTGTAGCTCAAGTCACAAGGGAACAAGAAAAGTTAGCACACATGGGCCAATTAAAAAATTCCAAGTATCAAGCATTGGTTACAAATGACCCCTCTCCAAAGGCTCCCAAATGAAAGGGAAACAAATAACACAAGGATCCTAAGAACTATTAAAAAGGTGACAAGTCTCCATCACAATATAATATTGAATCCAAGTTCTCTTCAAGAGAGGAATCATCTAGAAGAAAGAGAGATAAATGTGCTTATTGCAAAAATTTAGGACATGATGAGCATAAATGTTTCCATAAGAAGATTGATGAGTTTAGTGACATTCTTCAAAAGAACAATATCCAATTACCCTCATCAGTGTCTTCTCCTTCTTCTACATATCAAGCATCTACTACATCTACATCATCATCCAAAGGTAAAGGACAAGCACTCATTGCTTCCACACATCTTGAGAAAGGTAAATGGCTTCTTGATTCAGGTGCATCACATCATATAGGATCTTCAATGGATATGTTTTCTTCTATTTAGCCTTGTAATTCTCCACCTATATTGATGGGTATACATACGTGAAGGTTTGTGGGAAAAAATTTATTCCTATGGGATAGGGTACATTTAATGATGTTCTTTGTGTACCATCCTTGACCACTAATATCCTTTCCATTTACTAAATTACTCATGGGAACAAGGTAAAATTGTTGATTTCACTCCTGATTATGTCTATATTAGGGACATGGAGACTAGAGATGTCATAGCTATGGGAGTTGTTGATCATACATCATGCTTGTATTTGTTTGGACATTTTGTTGATCATGATGATGATATTCATGATGTAACTAACCCTTTATCAAGGGTGAATAGTTCATATGAGGAGAACATTGGACACTTGAATCATTTTGTTTTTCAGACAAGTGTTGAACTTCTTACTCCTCCAACTCCTACTTCTTTAGACATGAGTTCTACTATTCAATGGGATGATCTTTATGTTTTAGATCTTTTAGTGTGGGATGAATTCCTAGATGTCTTTCAGATGAGTCTCATAATGTAGATTTGGTTAATACATATAAGGGAGTTTCTCTTTGAGATACTTCTTCACCTTCTTTGGAGATTGGATTTACCAACTCTTCATGTTCTCTTGATTTTTCACATCTCGTAGGTCAACTTGATGGTGTGATAGAATCTTTGAGCTTGGAGATACCTATTCAGTCTCCAGAGATATATACATGGAGACCTTCTTGCTCCTTCCTCACTTTTCACATGGAGTGGCTTCTTCATCATTTGATGTATTTATCTCTTCCTAAGGGGATACATGTTTCTTGTAGGCATTGGACTATATTTTCCTTGTAGGTACTATTCATCTACATTGGATCTTCTTCATTATGGGGGGGATATCATGTCTCCTTATTCCTTCCTATGGGGGGATCATTCTTTGTATATATCCATAATGTATGCAATTTTTGGGGGGTCTTGAGTAATCCATCCATCCATGCATCTTGTTTTCATTTCTCTTTTTGGGAGAGGGTTTTTCCCATGAGGTTTTCTCTCTTTCTCAATGTTATGAGAGATTACATTTCATGTATTGCATTGCAAATTGTCCATGGGTACCTTAAATGGCCTAGTAGCTAGGACCCATATTGCATTGTGAGTTTAAGTGCATTCCCCTAAGTTACACTTAAGGTGGGGTGTTGGTGTGATTAAATATTTACTAATTACACTTACCTAAGCTTACTTTGGATAATGCATTACATAGTAATTTGTGATTGAGACACTTGGGAGTTTGCACCTCAATTAAACACATGGTGTAGGAGAATTCCACTCTGGTTGGTCATAGTTGTTATCTCATTCCACCTTTAGTCTACTTATCACATTATCATCCTCATCATCACACATACTTCATTGCATAATGGAGGATGATCCACCTTTCCTAGACATGTGATTCCACCTTGTGTGGGTGATAGCTTATCTTATCCTTATCATTGTCTCTTATCGCATATCCTATATAATGAGGCCTATTATGTACATTTCAAATCAATCCATTGGATGTCAATCAAGTTTATTATCAATAATAGCATTCTTGCATATTCATGCAATTTTCTTGTCATTGTCTTGTGGAAGTTATCTTGGTATTTCATTTGATCTTGGGGGTGTTGTAGAGTCACCTAAAACTCTAATAGATACCATAGAAAATCATGTCAGTAAAGTTACAAAAAGGAAACTATAGATAGAGTTGAAAAATCTAGGCTAACTTGGAAAATTAAGGACAATTGTCTGCATATCAAGAATGTTGAATTATATGAGATACATGTGCAATTATAGGAGAAGCATTTTACAATAAAATGTTCCATTAAAGATTTCATTGGGAAAGCAATGAAAGTGGAAAATCTGGGAAATTTTGTTGAATTAAGTGTGGTCTTTTATATTTTTTGTAGAGGACATCCTATGACAGATTACCCTTCAATTACTAGTTTATCACACTTTTTTAAAGTTTGAAACTATTTAAATAGTCACTGGTTAGTAAAAGTTGGTGGGAATGGGCTAGTTATTTTGCACAGGTTGAAATAGAAGATATGAAGGAAAAATAAAATAGACAAATTTTATTGCATTGTCTCTAAATGAAGTTACAACAATTGATAATACTTCTTGGGTGTGCATGCACAATTATACTATAAATGATCTTTGTCGTCAACCATTTCTACTATTTGTTGCTAAATTGAATTGTAGTGTGACAACTAAAAATCTATATGATTTATTAAAGAGTACTCTAATTTATTGTGGAGGTATGGATAATATGGAGATTGCCAAAAAGTTGGTGTGTGTAAATGAGCGAATGGAGCTTTAGTTATGCAAGATCATAAAGGTGGTCTTTGCAAAATGATCAAGAATGATTTGGAACCCTACACTATTCCCATTCACTACATGGCCCATCGAATGAATCTAACATTTGGAATTATTAATGATTTTGGTTGTGTAAGTAAAGTAGAATATTTAATCAAAGAGATTTACCAATACTTCTGTTGAAGGCCAAAATGAGTCTAAGAATTTCAACACTTTACTAAAGGACTTACTAATGGGAGGAAGCTTCTTAAAGAAAATGGTACTAGATGGATCTCTTTGGATGGACCAGTGCATCAAGTATTCTTTGAATATCCATCATTGGTTGGACTAATCCCTCTGTGCGAGATAGATTCCCTCAACTATATTCAAGTCTAACTAATGTTAAGATACTCCTACACTTAGCAATTATTCTCTCCATGCTACAAGACATGAGAAATATTACGAAAAAGGTTCAACATAGAGTTATGTACATTGTAGAATATAATAAGCTATATAAAATGACATGAAATAGCCTGGATACTCTTTATCGATTAGAACCATTAGATGAATCAAAGTTTGCAAAGTGGATAGAAATTACAGATTTGAACAATCCTGAGAAATTTTAATACATTGGTGCAAATGATGAGGTATGTGCTAGGGTACATGGAATTGACATACCAATGTAGTACTTGCCCGTGTTGACCCTAAGTCCAACCTCAACAAAGCAGGAAGTGAAGTAGAATTAGAACCAGAGAAGGTACTTTCACATGTTACAAGTGAAGACTTCAAGAAGATTAAAGATTTTGTTCTTGAATATGTCAAGGGAGTTTGCTACAATCTTTCATCACATATTAGATTCAGATTCCCTCATAAGGAATTATTCGAAGTAATGTCTATTGTTTTTCTTCAATATTGGTCTCTGAACTATTCGAGTGACTTTTGAAGAATGATGACAACTTTGATTCAACATTTTTGAAAACCTAAAGTAATCAATGGAATAACTATAAATGGAGTTTTAGATGAATTTCAATTGAGAGATCAATCATATTCTTTTGCAAACATAATGAGGGAAGAATATGATCTTATCGAGAACCCAAATGAGGAGGGAGTAGTGACAAAGCTTTGGATAAACCTTGGTCAAAGAAATTAGTTATAACTCTCATCATTTGGAGAAACAAAAGGCAAAGAAGAGTAATGACCAAAATTTCAAAGACAAGTGTTAGTGGTAGTAGCAGTTAATTTAATTATAAGTGTTCATGCTTTAATTAAATTAAAATTACCGTTCTAGCTAATATACAAAGGAATTAAATATATTTCATTTAATAAGATATCTCCTTTTTCTAATTATTGAATTTAATTATTCAATCAACTAAAGTTTATCCATTTATGAGGTCATATTCTATTTTATTAAATTAAGTATTCTCTCCAAATCTTCTCTTCAGTTCAAAAATGAAAACTCTAGGTGAACTAAAATATCAAAAAAGGAATTAAATCAATTAACTTCTTATTCCACTCAAAATCAAATCAGTTAACTTCTCATTCCACTCAAAATCAAATCAGTTAAATCCTTTTTCCACTCAAAAGAAATCAATTAACTCCCTTTTCATAAGGAATCTTCCATTATGACTAAGTCTCATCTTTAATCTTGACCATTGATCAATCCTAAGGTTCTATTTAAGAAGCCTTTGATTCCTCATTACAGAGGTTGAATTGAATGTGCATTGAACTTATGTTGGGATATCTACTCATTTGCTCTTGCATTCTTAGCTTAATATTCTTAGTTTGCTAATGCATTTATTTTGATTAATTGTTCTTTCTTATTTTTAGAATAATCTTGCATAACTCATATAGCTTAAAATCCTTTGTTCTAGAGGTTTGGTTGTCTGCATCTCATTCTAAGAGAAAAGGAAAAATTGTTCTAGTTAGAAGGCAATAGGTCAAACTATTGGATTACTCAAATAAATAATCTCATATTCATTTGGTGATGATCTTTCAGATAATGACTGTGTTGAAGTGTGTGTGAGGATCTGAGGCTCACATTTCACATATATATTTATGGCGCCCATTGTGGGGCCGAGAAATCAAATTTTCTAGCCCCATTAACTCTTTGTTCTGTATTTTTTATGATTCTATCACCCTAATCCATACCATTTTCCAAATTTTCATGTGAGAAATCTCATTTTCATGTGAAGAACTGAGAATTTCACCCCTTTCATTGCACTTCCTCATGTGAAAATGTGCATAAATACATGGTTTCTCACGCAGTGCATGTCATTTTGCCACATGGGCCTATGTGTGATTTTGCACAAAATCTTGCAATAGCATATGCAAATATAGTTTCTAGAATTCAAATTATTCATTATGCATTTGACTAACGGTGTTTTATGAAGCATTTTATTTCCAACTTCTGGTTTTCAAACAACTTGTCAGTAGTTTGTAGGATGCATGTCAAAGACACCTTATCAAAACACTTGAAAAAAGCACTAATTGTGTGATTGCAAGACACTTTGTCAAAGATATGCACATCAAAGACTCATTTCAAACCCACTTAAATTTTGTGTTTTCTTTTATTTCTTTCCACACATAGTATAAATAGGGCTTGTTAACTTTGTAGGGTGCAAGATAAGGGAATAGAGGAGTATGTTCTTTACTACTTGGAAGTGATGTCCAAGAGTAAATCAGAAACCTAGAAGCCTTTAAAAGATGGTACCCAAGGGAGATAAACAAGTTAATGGTTCTGCCAAATAAAGTCATTAATGAAGAGATGATGATTTCCTTTTAGGGGATCAAAGTCTTGGAATAGGACAAGGTGGGATCGATAAGATAACTCGGTGATGAAAATGTTTTGTGTGTTTTGGTACGGTGACAAGGTAGAGGAGTATGCTCTTTCCCCTTAAGGGTAATCAGAAACTTGGACCCTTAGATCTGAACCACCAGTCTGAGTCAACCTTTAGAGGGCCTGTCAGAGAATCCAACTTTTGGGAACAACCCAAGTGAGCACACTCCTTTTTCCAGAGATTTCAACTTGCTATAATAAAGAAGCTTTGTAGAGTGAAAGACTCCAAAGCCATATTAATTTCATCTTCTTCATTTTGATATCTCATATCAAGAAGAGGCTCTATCTATTGCACTGGCTGGTGCTAGCCCAAGTTTTGCTAGTCAAGTGTGTGCACTTTTAGATGTTAGTGTGGGTTGTTAGCCTCAACTTCACTTATGAAGCTACCTAGGGTTAATATGAATGGAAGCCAAGTAAAAACCTCTTAGTTATTTGCTACTCAATTCACCTCTGAAAGGGGGCATAATCTTTGTGCAAGGATGGGGAAGAATCTCTTCTATAGAACTCACCATAGGCATGTACCTGGGCATTAGAAGGTGGTATACATGCTTGACCCCTGCCCCAAGGGTATTCATTCAATGTATATGTTATTGAGCCCTTGGAATACACCAGAAACACAAGTGCCCTCTAGTGGGGTGACACGGCTATGTGAGGTGAACACATCCACATAACTTGTCAGATAAAGGCGTTGCTTCCTCTATCATTTTTGGTTATAGGGATAAATTGTGTTTGTTATTGAGTCTTTTAACTTATCCAAACTTGTCAAACAAATTGAAGGTTAAAACTCCCCCATCACTCTAAGTTACTTTGCTCTCGGTTGGATTGTTTGTGACTATTACTTGCTTCCCATGTTATTTGAAAACAAATTGTCTTTTTGAAACCAAAATTTTGTTCAAAAAATTGAAAACTATCTTCGTATTTGTCTAAAATCTGTCAAAACAATCAACAATTTGTCCAACACTATCTGAAACTTGGAAAATCTCTTCAAAATTATATCTTAGTTGTCAGTCTGGTGTACAAATTCATGCCTAGTTTTGCAAAATTTTGCATTAAAACCTTTTGAGCTTGTACTTCTTCACATGGCTCTATCCAAATCCTCACATAGTCCTGTGCAAATCTCTGCACAAGATCTTGCAAATCTATCCTTTTATGTCATAATCCTATCTTTCTGTCTACATAGCACACCCTCGTGTGGCTCTCTACACATCCTCATGTGAGAAATTTTTCCTAAATTTATTGTTCTAAATATTCACCTAGTCCTTCAAGTCTTTTTGTGTGGTTCCTTAGGAATCCTCACATAGAATCGTGTCTTAAAACTATCAAACTATTCTATTAGAGCTATCTACACTCTAACTCTGGTCTATACCTACAACTTTTTACCAATTTTCTATTTGTAAATAGTGTGAAACAATGACTTCTTGCTTAGCTAACAACTTATATTCTAGATACATGAACTAGTCTTATTGCTCAGTTATCTCACCTTTTTCCCCTCATGTTTGTCATACTTTGTGTCATGATAGTCATAATCTTTGGTTGTTCTAGTTATTACTCAAACAACTCATACCTTAGTATATAACACTCTTATTTTTCTTTTTTAAGACTATGATCTAGTGTGATCCTTGTCTAGGCTTTCACTTTTTGTCCTTGTCTATGACTGTAGCAATGAGAAGTGGAAACATGTTATATCCGTCTATATTTAGATGAGGTAGAGGTCACTCTTTACTTTATACATGGTTTTTGTCCAATTCATCTAGTGAGGAGTCTTCATGATCTCTTTCACTTGTCAGAACTTCTCGTGTTTAGAGATCATTTCCTATAAACTTAAAACAAATTAGGAACCCCTTGTACCAAGAGGATCCTAAAACTAGCAAAGGTCATACACCTCTAGACAACATAGCTAAATTCTTATTTAGACAACCTTTTCAACCAACATACACTAAAATTTATCACATAAATAAAATGGTTGATCAAGAACCAAAACATGGAGAACATAGTAGAGACCAAGATCAACACAGGATTGAAAGACATAGGGAACATTTTACTAATAAGAATGAAGAAGAGGTAGAAGTACTCGCCGAGCATGCCAAAAAATGTCATAAAGACAAAAATCTTCAAAAAGTCATGGAGATTTTCTTTAATGAAGAGAAAGAGAAATACTTTATCAAACTTCATCAAAAGGGAGCCGAGCTACCTCATCACTTTAATGTTGAAACTATCATTTCACCTGAAGAGTAATCTGAAACATCTAAATTGCAAAAACAATTACAGATCATGCAAGACCAACTATCCCAAATGATGCATGATAAAGACAAACCGACAAACATATACACTCTCGATGCTCTTTGTCCATTTCCTTTTGACAAGAGTATAGACATGCCTCCTTTTCCAAGAGGAGTTGAGTTACCTAAGTATGATAAATACTTTGGAACTATGGATCCCCAAGATAATTTGTGAGAATTTAGTGCCTTGTCTGTGGAATTTATGCATAATTTGACATATCTCATGCGTCTATTTCCAAGAAGTCTAGGTGGTCAGGCTATGGAGTGGTTTTCACACTTACCTATGGGAATCAAAACATTCGATCAAATTGCATACCTATTTGTCCAATTGTACTCTCACAATATACAACATCTGGTTAACATTCAAGACTTGTGTAACCTTAAACAAAGAATTGGGGAACCTTTCCTCACATTCCTTCAGAGATGGAGACAACTCTACACCAAATACTCACGTAAAATCCTTGAAATAGAAAGACTTGATATCTTTATGGATAATCTTTTACCTAATTTTGGGTATAAAGTTCAACTTCAAGGTCCACACACCTTAGAAGATATGGTCACACAAGCTATCCGGATAGAGGAATTCATGGTCAAAAAGGGTGAGTTAATCTTCCAAAAGGATACTAAACAATTATCCACCTCTAATAAGGACAAATCCAAGTATGTGAACAAAAACTGAGAGGTTGTGCATGATGGAGTTGTTGATAATGTTACTCCTAAACCTACTAAGGTAGCTTTCAATCTCATATACAATCTCAAAGCTTCCAAGAATGTCAAGAAACCTCTTTCTAATAACAAGATGTTTGGAAATAAACCAAAGATCTTATCTTTGGTTATGCACCTAAAACAAGAATTTACACCTCTTGGTGAACCTTTGGATGTGGTCTACAAGACCTTGCTACAAAAAAAGCTCATTTCTCTGATGCATAAATCTCATCCTTATGATCCACAACCATGACCACCATGGTGCAACGAAACTATATTTTGAAAATATCACCAAAAAAAAGGTTGCAAAACCAGCAATTGCATCATCTTGCATCACAAAATCCAAGACCTAATTGATGATGGTGACATTGTTGTGGATGGACATAACAAGAACTAGATCACAAGACTTTCAAGGAGCCATTCCCATCTTATGAAAAAGGAGAAAACTCAAACAAAAAACCTCATAACAAGATCAACTATATGTACTCTAATGATGATGATGAGATAGTCCACATGGTTGAACTCATGGATGTTGAGTATTGTGATGTTATCACCATAAAGGGAAAGCAAGACAAAACTAAACCTAAAATACCATTTGTCTTAAGGGGTCTTGCTTCCAATAAATCTGACAATGAACCATCACAATCTTGTGCCAATGCTATTATGTGCTCTCATGCTAAGTGGTACTCAAAGGTCATGTGCCTTCTACTCCTAAGCTAGAACAACACAAAGACAAACCTCTTTCTAGTCCATCTAACAAAGGAACAAAACTTGCAACAACTTCTATGGGTACTAGCTATAGTATCCCGAAAAGTATGGTCCTAGTCTTAAACTCATGAAATGCTTTGGCTATAAGGGAATCAATCCTATTGGATGCAACAAAAATGGTTTGATTGACCCTATCAAAGTGATAGCTAGAAGGAATCAAGATAATATGGTCTAGGCTTCAAGAAGATTCCCTTCCATCTAGGAATTAACAAATTCATACCAAAACATGAGAGTTGATCCAAACATGAGTCACAAGCTGAGTTTGATGACCATGAAGACAATGTTGACAATGAGGATCCCTATCCTTATCCAATTCCTGATGATCTAGCTAAATTCTTTGCAGAACCAAATGACTTTGTACCATGTGTCAGTGCCATGGATGGTGATATTGATTTTTCTAATGATACTACTAATTCACATCATACCCAACAAGAACAAGGAGAGTTTGGTCATGCTTTACACTTTGATTACCTTTGTAAAAATCCAAATGATGAAGGACAAATTTTTCCTATCACTGTTGAGGAATTCTATAGTCTATCTCCATGTAGTATAGATTTTTGATCTAGTATGAATTTGACTCTATTAGAAGCAACTACAAACAAAGACATAGATCAAGTTCATGTCTATGAAAATTTCCTTGAAGTAGGTGAATTTTCTAGAGTTAGGTTGGATGAGTCCTATCCAACTAGTGTCCTCAAGTCTTTAATTAATGACATTAGTACTTAAAGGGATTCAAACACACTTGTGGATGAAGCTATTCTAGGTCTTACATTTCTTGTCCAAGCATTTATTATACTCTGAATGTAGTCGAACCCACCACATCTCATTCACTCACCTATCTTGAGCTCATAGACTAGAATTTGAATGCATCTAGTGAAGTCCCTACATTCTAGAATGACTATGCTCTTGCCTGTTACATAAACATTTTTGAATCGTTAATGTCTTGCACCAGCAAACAAATTGTCAACATGACTAAAGCTCACATCAAATATCTCAATCATACAATCAAAATGAAAAGAAATAGAATGTACTATACTGAAAACCACATTGTGATAGTGTAGAAACCTAAAAAATTAAAAATTAAAAACGTATCCAAGGATGAAAACCTCTCTAAGGTGCCTGTAGATGAGATATTTGATGCACTTCCTAATCATTTTTAAGAAAGATCATCAGTATTGATGGAGCCAACAAAACTGATCAACTCGGGAATAAAAGAACATCCTCACATAATACATCTTGCACAATCACTGTCTCTTGAAGAGAAAGAGGAATTTATTGCTTTCTTCCAAGAGGAAAAGAAAAACTTTTCATGAACATATTCAAATATGCTAGGACTAGATTCTGATCTAATAATACATCACTTGTCCATTGCACCAGGAGTTAAACAAGTCAAACAAAAACTTAGAAAAATGCATCCTTATGTTGCATTGCTTGTCAAAGCTGAACTAGAAAAGATTCTGAAAGTTTGTTTTGTCTGAGCTATTGTTTAAGCTAAATGGATATAAAACATCATTCTGGTCTCTAAGCATGACAAATCTATCATAATCTTTACAAATTTCTAAGATCTAAACTTAGCATGTGCAAAGGATGATTTTTTGCTACCTAACATTGATATGATAGTGGACATGATGGTAGGATATGAAATGCACTCACTCATGGATAGATTTTATGGTTATAATCAAATCAAAATTGCACTAGAAGATCAAGAAAAAACTACTTTCAGTTATGCATGGGGAACTTTCTATTGGAACATGATGTTATTTGGCTTGAAAAATGACAGTGCTACATATCAAAGAGTAGTTACTACAATTTTTCATGACATGATGCACAAAATAATGGAAGACTATGTGGATGATACTCTAGTTAAGAGCACAAAATGCAACTCTCACATTCAAGATTTGGGACCTATCCTGGATCACATGGAGAAATTTAGTCTGAGACTTAATCCCAAGATATATGTGTTTTGTGTAACATCTGGTAAATTACTTGGCTACATCGTGTCTACAAAAGGAATCAAGGTTGATCCCAAGAAAGTTCAAGCAATCATGGATATGCCTCCACCTCATAATATTAGTAAGATGAGGGGCTTACAAGGTAGACTTGAATCCATTTGTAGATTCATCTCATAGCTGGCAGATAGGTTGCAACCTTTTACCAAAATGCTACATAAAGGGGTAAAATATAATTGGAGCCAAGATTGCGAACAGAGTCTAACACAGATAAAGAAGTACCTTGCTCATCCATCAGTTATGATGCCTCCTATTCATGGGAAGCATCTTATTACATTTTTGGGTATCTTGCTATCTCAAGAAGACAATGATAATAAGAAAAGAGCTATTTACTATCTGAGTTGTACATTGATCTCCTATGAAATGAATTATAGTATTATTTAGAAAGCCTTCTTGGCAATTGTCTGCACTTCCCAATAGTTGAGACACTACATCCTTTCGCATACTATGCAACTAGTTGCTAAGATTGATCCACTAAAATACTTACTCAGCAAGGCATCTCTAAAAGGAAGGTTGCCTAAGTGGGTCATGATCTTAAGAAAGTTTGATATTTAGTATTTTGAATGGAAGGCTATCAAAGGACAAGTGATTGCTAATCAAAAGCACCAATGCAAAATCTTCTTTTGCTACACGTTGACTTTCTTGATGAATCAATTCTAATGCTTACACACCAAACTTGGGTGATGTTCTTTGATAGTTCCTTCACACAATAGGGATCTGATGTTGGGCTACTATTCATAACACCTTAGAAGTATTCATTGCCTAAGGCATACAAGATTATGTTTCCTTGTACGAATAATACTATTGAATATAAAGCTCTCATTAATGGCATGAAAATGGTAGTTGAATGGAGAGTAGATCAATTGAACATCTTTGGTGATTCATAGCTCATAATCAACTAGGTCAATGGCATATATCAGACAAAGGATGAGAAGTTGATCTTGTATAAATGCATGGTGGATGACATAAAGAAATACTTTTATCATATCACTTTTCTACAAATTTCTCAAGCAGAAAACAAAGCAATTGATGTCATGGCTACTCTTGCTTCCATATTATAGATGTAAAAGAATGATCTTTGATACAAGTTCCTAGTGGAAATGTTACTCTACCCTACCTATAACTCCCTTGAATCTCTGGTGTAGCAAGGAAAGAAATAACTAGGGCTAAAGGCACACCCAGCTATCCAATACACCCTACAAGAGTTAACACAATTGAAAAAACAACCCAAGAACAATACCAAGCAGAGAGAGAGAACACAATGTTTATATATTCATCAAACAATCAACACACATGCCTAGCTATACGACCTTCTAGGTTATGGCCAATTACAATATACAACATCTAGATTCATGATCCAACTTCAAGTTCAAATCTCTAGACACATATCACCTAATTTTGTTCCTCTCTATTTATTAATCTCCCTAAAACTCAACCTAAGACTTCCTTAAATACTTGAGCAACCATAGGTTGGCCCATCATAGAATTAAATCTTACATTAAATTCATGCATAGCCACAAGTCATCTCACAATAACTATGTATACCAAAATTAAATGCAACAATGTTCAACCAAAATTGGAACTAGGCACAGAGTACTCGACAAATGGAAACCTCACAAAATAATGGCACTCAACATCTGTACAAACTTGGCATCCAAAGGAATCACTCGAAAGCTACTATAAACTCAACATCCTCTAATGCTTGACAACCATTGGTAACTCAAAAAAAAAGGATCAATTTGGCAATCAAAGGATCACTTGGCAACAGCTAAGAACTCATTATCAATTAAATGCTCGGTGATAACTAGAACTCAGAATCAATTGGTAGAATGAACAAAAGTGTAGGATTACAAGGTAACCAAAGATGCTCTTGCATCAGACAACCAAGGTTGGAAGAAATGATTCTCCTAAATCATGCAAGTATCACAACCTAAGTTGAATCCAACTCAGATTGAGAAATCTATGTAGCATCTTCAACTGGTCTATTCTTCCATTTTACAAAATATTCATAGTAATCATTTCCTCTTGTGCTTTTACCAACTCTTTGATCCAATATTTATTCAACTTCTTTAATCTGTTTCTTAGGATAATCTTCTAATACAACAACTTCATTATCTAATTCATGATACTTATATAAATCAGCAACATTGAATATAGGAGATATATCCATGTCATTAGGTAACTCAACTTCATAGGCATTTCCACTGTCAAACTTCTTCAAGATTTTACAAGGTCCAAACTTCTTCATCATTAGATTATAGTATGTTCCAATAGGAAATCTTCATTTCTTTAGATGAACCATCACCTCATCATAAACTTGAAAATCATGATGCCTTCTAGACTAATCAGCATTCTCCTTATACTTAAGATTACTTTGTTCCAACCTCAATTTCAATCCTTTATGCAAAGACTCCATAAGATCAATAGATGCTCCCCTGCAACACTGCTCTTTTCTTCACCAACAATATATCAAAATCTGATACTCCTCTAGGTTGTATTCTAGTAACAATCTCAAAAGGTGTCTTCCCTATACTCATATTCAAATAATTATTATATGCAAATTCAGCTTGTGCTAAAACTACTTCCCAATTACTTGGCTTATCTCCCACTAAAAATCTCAACAAATTGCCCAAGATTCTATTCAAAATCTTTGTCTATCCCTCTATTTGTGGATGGAATTTAGAACTAAACTTCAACTCAGTCCCCACCTTCTTCCAAAAGTTCTTCCAAAAATAACCGACAAACTTACTGTCTCTATTAGAAATAGCACTTCTTGGCAGTCCATGCAATCTCACAATCTCTTTAAAGAAAAGTTTAGCAACATGCTCAGCATCTGATGTCTTCTTACAAGGTATGAAATGAGCCATTTTAGAAAATTCATCTACAACAACAAATATAGAATCATACCCGTTTACTATTTTAGGCAATCCAAGAACAAAATCCATACTGATGTTACTCCAAGGTTTCTCAGGAATAGCAATAGGTGTATACAAACTAGTATTCTAACTTACTCCTTTTACAACTTGATAAACTGGACAACTTTTTACAAATTTTTGAATATCCTTACACATTTGGGGCCAATAATACTTATCCTTCAGCAAACTCAATGTTTTATCAATTCCAAAATGTCCAACCAATCCACCACTATGTTTTTCCTTAATCAAATAGACTCTCATAGAACTTCTAGGAATATACAAATGAATACCTTTAAACAACATACCTTCTTGAATGAAATACTCATCATACTCATTTATGTAATCTATTAGATTTAGTGCTCCACACTCTCTCCATGTCTCAAAAAAATCAAGGTCAGTATCATACAACTCTTTCATTTGATCAAAACCAAGAACTTCAAACTTCATCTCAGTCAATAAAGAATGTCTTCTACTCAATGCATCAACAACTCTGTTAGTAACTCCACTCTTATGCTTAGTCACAAATTTGAAACTCTACAAGTACTCAACCCATTTCATATGTCTTTGATTAAATTTATGTTGACTTCCCAAGTACTGCAAAGCTTTATGATTAGTATACAACACAAACTCCATAGGAATCAAATAATGTCTCCACTTCTTCAAGGCTTGAAGTACAATAGCATAAAACTCTTTATCATACATAGAATACTTCCTTTTAATGGCGTTCAAATTTTCACTAAAGATAGCAATAGGTTTTCATGCTTGTCTCAATACAGCTCCTATTGCACTACCACTAGCATCACATTCAACTTGAAAGACCTTATTGAAATTAGGAAAAGCCAATATAGGTAATTCAGAAACCTTTTGTTTGAAAGTCTCAAAACTCAAGTATCAACTCCATGTGTCCATTTGAATACCTTTTTATCTCCCCTCATTGTCTCAATCATAGCACTACAAATAGCACTGAAATTCTTTATAAACCTCCTATAAAAACTAGCCAAATCATGAAATGATCTTACCTCACCCACATTCTTAGGTGTAGGGCACTCCAAAATTGCTTTAACCTTCTCATGATCCATTTTCAAACCATTAGCTGAAATCACAAATCCCAAATACACAATCTCCTCTTGTATAAAAGAACACTTCTTCAAATTAATCATCAACATCTCCTTTTTCAATCTCTATAATACTTGTCTAATATGCTCAAGATGTTCTTCCTTAGTCTTATTGAATATTAGAATATCACCCAAATAAAAAATTACTATAAACTTACCCAAGAATCTCTTTAGAACTTCATTCATCAAACTCATGAAAGTACTAGGTGCATTAGTCAAACCAAAAGGCATAACCAACCATTCATACAAATCATCTTTTATCTTGAAAGTAGTCTTCCATTCATCACCTTCTCTGATTTTGATCTAATGATAGCCACTCTTTAAGTCAATCTTGGTAAAATACTTTTCTCCACTCAAACAATCCATTATGTCATCCATCCTTGGCATAGGAAACCTAAATTTCACTATGTTCTTGTTAATAGCTCTGGAATCTGTAGACATTCTCCATTCTCTATTCATTTTTTGTGCTAATACAGTAGGTATAACACATGGACTCAAGCTTTCTCTGATCAAACCTTTCTACAACAACTCATGCACTTGTCTATTAATTTCCTCATTCTCTATAGCTGTCAATCTATATGGTGCTTTGTTTGGCAAGCTAGCTCTAGGAATCAGGTCCACACAATGATGTATGTCTCTTCAAGGTGGTAAAACATTAGGAATATCCTCAATAACAATGTCTTTATACTCATTTAGCAATTATGTAATTTCTTCTAGTACTCGGCTACCACTATCTGTTGTTAGTTAGTCATTACCATCTTTTGTTTCTTGGTCATTACTACCAATACTCAGTCCTCTAAGAACTACAACAAAAAAACTTGATTCTTCTTTACTTCTTTTTCATTTTTCTTTCCATTAACCATGCAAACTTTTATAGTAGTATAATTAACCTCATCCAGAATTTCAATCAAAGGCAACGATATTTGTTTCTTCTCATTTACCCAAAGAGTATATTGATTCAATCTTCCATTATGTACAACATATCTATCATATTGCCAAGGTCTACCTAACAAAATATGACAACGATCCATAGGCATAATATCACACAAAAATTCATCAAAGTAATGTCCAATCTTGAACTTCACAAGGCATTGGTCACTTATCAATATTTTATGCTCATCTTTAATCCATGAAACATGATAGGGTTTGGGATGCTTCAGCCTCTACAACTGCAACTTTGTAACTAGCTCTTCTAATGCCAAATTTTTTGAATTTCCACTATCAATGATCACTTTGTAGCATTTTCCAGCCATCTTACACCAAGTTTTGAAAAGACTTCTCCTTAAAATAGGTTCCTCATAACTTCCCTTATTACATAAGGTTCTTCTCACCATTAGATTTTCTCTAGCCTCAAGTCCACTTGGTGAACCTTTATCATCTCCTTGAATCATAGTATTTATATTACCTTGCCTACTTTCAAATGATCTACATTCAAAGGATCTATGCCCTTCTTTACCACATCTAAAACAATTACCATGAAAACTACTTCTAGAATATGAATTACCTCTTACTTGGTAAGAACTAGTACCTCCTCGGTAAGAATCACCACCTTTCCACTCAATCTTTCTTTTTTCATCATTGTTTCATTCAAATTTTCCCTTCTCTTGCACAAAATAGTCAGATCTACTACCTTCTCCATAAGATCTACCTCTACCCCTCTAGAATCTACCACCTCTACATCTTTGTCTTTGTACATGCTTCTTTGTTAAAATCTCCTCAACCTTCAAGGAATATTGGTATGCTTCTTCCACACTTTCCAATTTCATAAAACTTATTTTATCTTGAATTCTAGATCTCAATCCATTTATGTACCTTGTAATTTTCTCAATGTCATCATCCACTTATCTAGATCTGATGTCAAATCTATAGAATTCCTCAGTATACTCCTTCACACTCATGTCTCTTTGTCTCAAATTTTGCATCTTTCTAAACAAGCTAACTTGATAATCAGTAAGAAGGAATTTGTTCTTTACCTTGTTTACCATCTTCACCCAAGTTCTAATCTTCTCCTTTACTCTCCTTTGTCTATCAGTTTACAAATGCTCCCACTACAGTGAGGTATGTCCTTTCAACCTTGTAACTACAATATTCACCTTCTTATTATTAAGAGTGTTTTCATACTCAAAGAACTCCTCCAATATCCCATTATATTTAAAACTTCTGTAGTAGGCTTTGAATTTTCCCTAGATAATACTCTCAATAACCGTGCTTCATCTTGGTCCTCTTCAAGTTCTATATTAGGGTTCAGTGCAACTACTTCTTCATCACTTACATCATGAAGATGTGCTCCTCTCCTTTGGGTTGTCTCCACAGCATCTAATCTAGCTGCAATTTGTTTTAATGTATCTAATATTGCACTATCAGCATTTCCTCTACTTGAAACCATCTTTACAAATTAGGTTCCTGCAAGATCATAACCCTATGCAAGTTATAGGTCAAATTTGCAGATATGGTACCCCACGACCAAATTCACTTAGGGTTCTATACAATCCAATCACCACAAGGATGAACCTCAAGCTTTGATACCACCTGCTGCAGTGAGGAAAGAAATAAATAGGGCCAAAGGCACACCCAACTATCCAATCCACCCTACAAAAGTTAACACAGTGGAAAACACAACCCAAGAACAATTCCAAGGGGAGAGAGAGAACACAATGTTTATATATTCATTAGATAATAAGCATACATGCTCAACTATAAGGCCTTCTAGGTTACGGTTAATTACAATATACAACTTCCAAATTTATGATCCAACTTCAAGTTTGCATCTCCAGACACATATCGCCTAATTTTGTTCCTCTCTATCTACTAATCTCCATAAAACTTAGCCCTAGACTTCCTTACATACCTTAGCGGCCACAAGTTGGCCCTTCACAGAATTAAATCTTACATTAAATTCATCCACATCCATAAGTTGGCTCACAATAACAATCTATGGAAAAATTAAATGCAACAAAGGTCAGCCCAAACTGGAACCAGACATAGACTACTTGGCAAATGAAGACATCACAAAATACTGGCACTCAGCATCCAAAGGAATCACTCAACAACTACTATGAATTTGACATCCTCCAATGCTTGGCAACCATGGAGATCTTAGCAACCACAAAGAACTTAGTAACCAAACGATCACTTGGCAATAGCTAAGAACTTGACATCAACTAAATGCTCAGCAATAACTAGAACTTGGCAACAACTAGCAAAATGAACAAAAGTACAAGATTACAAGGCAACCCAAGATTCTCATGCATCAATCTTAGATGATCTTTTATATTGTAGGAGATCATTCATCCTGCTACCACCATATATACTCTTATCTACATGATCAAACAATTCCAAATGGTCTAACCCAAAATTAAAAAAATGTCATCTTATTTGCAATGCTTCACAATATGTTATTATTGCTGATGAATTATTTAGGAGAGGTCTCAATGGAATTCTCCTTAGGTTTTGAGAACCTAATGAGTCCAAATTTGTGTTAATTGACGTCCATGAGGGTATTTGTAAATTTCACACTAATGGCTTGACACTAGCTTGTAAACTTATTAGATCTAGTTACTAATGGCTGAATATGGAGCAAGAGGCAATCAAATATGCCAAGTCCTATAAATAATGCCAACCCTATGGGAATCTAATTCATGCTCCAACCTGGGAGCTTATTCCATCTATCACACTGTGTCCATTCCAACAATTGGCCTTTGATCTCATGGGTTAGATTCACTCGCATTATTCAAATGGACACAAGTTCATTATTATAGTTACAGACTACTTCACAAAATGGGTAGAGGCAGTCCCTCTCTCTATAGCTAATGGAAAAGCTATAACTCTATTCATCACAAATTATATCATATGTAGGTATGTTGTACCTTCCTCCATTATCACTGACAATGGAGGATAGTTTAAAAACAAGGACCTTAAGGAGTTATGCAAAAAGTTTAGAATCATGCAACATTGGTCTTCTATCTATTATCCCCATGGTAATGGTCAAGTAGAGGCATCCAACAAGACAATCCTTAAAATCCCCCATTGCACAGTTACCAAATTTGGAAGGGACTAACACCTCTAGATTAATCCATCTTTATAGGCATACAAAACAAGTATCAGAACTTCTATGAGTACAATGCCCTTTTCTTTAGTATATGGAGCAAATGATGTGCTTCCCATTGAAGTTGAGATTCCTACTTTGAGAATCTCCATGAAGGGCCTCATTACTAATGATGACTATAGAATATCTCAGCCTAAAGAGCTAGTATTGTTAGATGAACATCAACAAGTGGCATGCAATCATCTTTGAGATTATCAGCAGTGTATGTCTAGAAGTTACAATAAGAAAGTTAAGCCATGCAACTTCCAACTAGGCGATCTCATTCTGAGAGAAAACCCTAAGAATCAACAACAATATGTACAAAACGGGAAGTTCAAACGCAACTAGCTTGGTCTCTACATAGTCACTGTAGTGTTTGGATCTGGTGCTTACCAACTTTCTACAGTCGAGGGAGAGGTGCTCAAGGAGCCTATCAATACTCTCCATCTGAAGTAGTTCTACAATTGTTTTGATTTCCAAAGCTCTTTGTATATACTTAACGTGTCTTGGAAAAAATATCTTAAAATTGCAAAATGTCCTAAGAAAAATCTAAAAATTTTAAAATATCCTAAAAAAAATTTAAAATGGCAAAATGTCCCAAAAAATATCTAAAAATTGCAAAAAGGTCCAAAAAAAACATTACCCAGGTGAAAACCTAGCAATAGGTGTGTTGGTAACACCAAAAAAAAGGAAAAATTAAAAAAAAGAAAAAAAAAAAGAAAAATGAGAAAAATACAAAAAAAATCAAACACAAAAAAGTATCATTGATGAAAACCTGGCAAATAGGCATCATGGTAGCAAAAATAGAATCTTTGCCAAGAAGGTGAAAATCTAATAAACAGGTGCCTCTTGTTCCAAATGCTATATCTTGCAGTGCATCTTCTGGCTCTTGTACAGTTTCTTTCCTACTTTAGTTTGCTACTTTCGGTCATGTATCCAAGGATTGAATCTTGTCATAACTCAGGGGCAACACCCTATAGTGTCATAGGAATCTCCCTCTCGACAGTCACTAGTTATTCTAACTACGTCTGCCTACTTTCGCTAGTGTTATTTTCAAGATTCCTCTCATGGAAGATCTCTCTTGTGTTAGTCACTAGTTGTTCTAACTACATCTACCTACTGTCACTAGTGTTACTTTTTGAGATTCCTCTCATGGAAGATCTCTCTCGTGTCAATCACCAGTTATTCTAACTGTGCCTATCTACTATTGCTCAATTTTCTACCAAGGTTCTTCTTACTGAAGATTCCTCTTTGACTTCAGTCACTAGTTGTTTTAACTGAGTCTATCTATTGTCATCACTCTACTAAAGAGATTTCTTTCAAATATGTTCTAAACATTGACACTTGAGTTCAATCCTATAACACAAAATAATGAACTCAACACGATGAACTTGTTTGCAATATGCTAAGCTTTTCTTTGTTTTCTTTGCTTTTGCTTTATCATGTCTCTTTGAGCAACTCAATGATGTCATTTTCAACTAAAGAAGTGGGGATTAGGGATATGATCTTTTCTTTTCTTTTTGTTTGTGGTTTAGTTCCAATGATCTGAAGCATCCATCTAAAGGGGGTTTCTACTATAAGAACCTCCATCTCATATTGGGTGGTCATGTGTACCTTGACTTCTTCTACATGGATAAATCAATCAGGTTGGTTCTTCCCTTGCTTGTTGGAGTGAACTATTTATGTTATAGTAACTACTAATACACATCCTTATAAGTGAATGTACAGGTCATTGTGAGTATACCTAGCACACTTCTGTCTCAGGTTACAAATGCAAGGGTCGTTGCAGAAAAAATAATTATTGATTACTTAGCATAAAAAGGATCTCTCATGTGTCTAGTGTGTCAACACACAAGAAATGTTCTAGTCATCCTGGCATTTATGTTTTGATTCATATGTTAACTTGCTACTTTAAAAGTGACAAATGTTTTGGTCATTCTGGCTTCTTGTGACTCGAATGCTTACATTTAATCCTAACAAAACTAGAATAGATGTCCTATTCATATTCCTATGATTGCAATGTCAGTGGGGATTGTATGATATATAGTCTTTCACTACATGCTTAGTAATGATAATTATTGAAGGTTGGTAACTAGACCTAGGGCTGCATCTAGCTCAAGGTGGAATCTAGCATAGGATTGCATTGCATAAGTACATGGTTCAATTGCAGATATACTTACATGCTTGGTGATGAAAAATTGTTGGTTTATTGAAAGTATCTACTTCTCCATAGCTGCACAAGCTTTTGATTATTTGGTTCATCCTCTCGTTCTTCAAGGAATACTAGTCACTATCAACAACAAAAATAACACTACATGAGATGTTAGTTCATTCATATTTTTCATTTCATACATAATTTCTTGATTCATCTCATCTACACTACATTCATACATCAAAATCAACTTTGCATTCATACATCACATCAAATTTCATTCATAATCATAAGCATTAAACATCTCATGTACAACAAGCTATAAAGATAGAATATATATATATATATATATATATATATATATATATCTATCAAAAGTGTACATATGTGCAAAACTAGACACTACTCAAGCTTTGTCAATCTCAAAATGGTAGAACCTGGTGCTAGCACACCAATGGATACATAGTCAGACTAAAAATGGTGTAAAATGAAGCTAACTCTCTCCTTCTGCCTCACTTCTCTTTGGTGGTGGTGGAGGAGGAGGAGGAGGCATATCCAGTGTCATTGCAGGTCGTGCACCCCCAAACTCTTGGGCATATCATGAATTTTGAGGCACCTACTTAGCCTCATCTGGTATAACTATTGCATAAGCACAAAATAGGAAGCCACCCTAGCCAACTATAGCAGGATCTCATCTTACTACTGCTCAAACCTCCTATCTACTAGCTCTAATTGCTCTCATAGCTCGTGGATCTCATGCTCTCAGTCTAAAATTTGAGAGTCTCTCACAACCACCTAGATCTATAGTTCTCTTGGCTACCGTTGTGTAGTGCATATCCACCCTCTAATACTCCTTAGAGCCTCATATATCCTTGTAGCAGGCTGGTCCTACATCTCCTCATACCCTTTCTCAGCTACCTGCTTGACTGGCCACTACTCCTCTATGCAAGGTCTTTGCATGTCACCTCCTATGAGTCCTAGAGATCCCATCTCCCCTCATGGCCCCCTCTACTCTATTCCACTACCACCTATACTTGGGCCCACTCTCATTTTCCAAGCCAAGATCTACACCTGACATGTCTTATGTCTCACGCCCTCCTACTGGGCCTACTATGGTGGTGCCTACGGTGCTTGTACTAGCTGAATAGGCCTCGCCATCCCTACTAGGTTTGTGAACCGTAGAAAGGGATGACTAGAAAAGTATGCCTGATATACAGGAGTCATTCCCCCATCTACTAATGCTAGTAGATAGTCCCACTAGATGGTCACTATGTTGTGAATGTCAATTATCAATCATCCTGGATCTAATGTCGGCAACCACCCTCAATCTACATTTGTAGCCAACCACACATACAAACAATACTCTTGTGAAATATCATTTGGTCGATCGTACTATCACCACATGGGAGTCAAAAGAAATCTCTCAATGACTAATATCGACTGGCCAATCAGTGGTCAAGAGGCAAACATATATCCAAGCTCTACCTGTGTATCATCCTAGACCTCTGTCTCTCTCCATGGTCTCCACACTACAACCACTAGGTCATCTAATCGAGCCCTCCACTGCTCAGTCATCCCCAGAGCTATCTGGGTCAACTAGCCTCTATAACAACAAATATAAGGCTCTATGTGCTACCTCTCATACATAAAAATAGGTCTCATAAATGGCAAGTGCTCCCATGCCCATATTTGAAGAACATATACATCAGCTACCATGCTCCTCTTCTTGTGGTAGACTATCTCGTGCATCTCGTGGAACATATGGGCCTGAACTTCTTTGCGTGAGAAGAGATTGACTTCATGTGAGGAGAGACATCCTTATGTGAGAACTGACATACAATGAATTAAAAACACCTTAAAAATGCTAAATATACCTCAAAACACATTCAAAATTAAATTCAAAGCAAGATTATCGACTACTCAGCCAAATATCCATACTCTGTCAGCCGGCTGTGTTGTCAAGAATGCTCGAATCGATGTGTAGACAAGGAGAGCACCATTTTCACCTTAGAGCTCTCTTCTCCACAAAAGAAAAAAATGCAAAATGATTTGAAAATGACCCTTTGGGCCCTTATATAGGTTTTGACCTAATTTTTCAAAGTGCTTCAATTTTCATGAAAATCACCCCTTGGCTAATTTGACCGTTCTGAATCTATCTTCAAGATTGAATTCAAAACCTGACACACTTAAATAGCTCAAAACACATTTTAAAATTTTGGGACCGATGCGATCGAATGCTTGTGCAATCCAATTTTTTGATAATTTGTCAATCTTGGAATATTTTCAAATCACATTTTCTTCAATGTTTTCAAAATTTATGGTAAAAGTCAACTCTTGTCAAATCTAGTCAACTTTGGTCAATCTTAGTCTTCTAGACCTCACAATCACTTTGAATTGACTCTAAATTTTCTTCTAATCATTCTATTCTCTTCTCTATTCTTCAAAATCTCATATTTCTTCTATATCTATTGATATGTTTCTCTGCATCTCTATTTTTGGTGTTTCATCTTTCGATTTCTCTCTCGAGGGGGTAGGATGATTACATAATTGAATCTAAATTTCAACTTATTCTAAATCTTATGTCCTCATCACTTGGGGCATCTCATCATTTCGGGCATCTTGTTCCCCTCTATCTGACATATATGGCATGTATCTCATCTTTTCATTAGCTGATCACATCTTATATCAATTCTTATTAGATCTCGATGGACAAGTATCGGGACAATCTAAAACCTAACTCCTAAGGATCAAACCTCATTCTAGACATGATTCTATGACTCACAATTGCATCTTGTTATCTTCTATGGACTAGTATTCAGGTGTTCTATCTAGACTCTAAGGAATTAAGGTTCATTACTGAGATAATTCTAAGATCTTTCTTTCAATCACTATTCAATGGATAGGTATCAGGAGAGTCTAAATCCTAAGTTCTGAGGATTAAGCCTCATTCTAGGGATGACAGTCTAACCCTAACTCTTGAGAACTGAGTCTCATTCTGGGAAAAATTCTATGAAGTTTGACAATATTTGCACTATCAATCTTTGTAACTAGGTGTTCTATCTATATTCCTTATGATTAAGCTTCATTCTAGAGATAACCTTAAAAAGCTTATCAACTTCAGTATCTAGGTGCTCTGTCTATATCCCCTAAGGTTAAGCTTCATTTTGGAGATAACCTTGAAAAGCTTATTAATCTTGGTATCTAGGTGTTCTACTTGGATCCCCTAAGGTTAATATTTGTTCTAGAGATAACCTTAAAATGCTTATTAATTGGTTTACATGTCATCAATCTCATAACCAATCTCATCACATATTGGTATCTAGGTGTTCTATCTAGATCCCCTAAAGTTAAGCTTTGTCCTAGAGATAACCTTAAAAAAAAATTCAATTGGTCTCTATGTTATCAATTTCAAAACCAATCTCATTTTTTGATCTATGCTTCATTCTTCTGATTTCTTTGAATCAAATATGTTGTTCACACATTCATTCAAAGAGGGGCAAATGTAATACCCCAAAATTGGCACATTGCCATGCTAAACCAATTCTGGTCTATTTAATCATTCCTAAGTCCTATTTTACTAGACAATTCTAATTCTGATAATTGCTAATTGAGCTAGGTGTCAAAAGTAGAAAACCCTAAACTACATTAATCACACTATTTATTTAATTCCTAAGTATCAACTTAAATTAGCTATAATAAACGTATTGATTTGATTTAATTTAATTATAAGTATTCATACTTTAATTAAATTAAAATTACCTCTTTAGCTAATATACAAAGGAATTAAATATATTTGATTTAATAAGATAACTCCTCTTTTTAATTATTGAATTAATTAAAGTTTATCCATTTATGAGGTCATATTCTATTTTATTAAATTAAATATTCTCTCCAAATCTTCTCTTTAGTTTAGAAATGGAAACTCTAGGCGAACTAAAAAATCAAAAAAGGAATTAAATTAGTTAACTTCTTATTCCACTCAAAATCAAATCAGTTAACTTCTCATTCCACTCAAAATCAAATCAGTTAACTCCTGTTTCCACTCAAAAGAAATCAGTTAACTCATTTTTCATAAGGAATCTTCCATTATGACCGAGTCTCATCTTCAATCTTGACCATCCGTTCTAATTAATCTAGACCATCAATTGATCTTGGGGTTCTATTTAAGAAGCCTTTGATTCCTCATTACGGAGGTTGAATTGAATTTGCATCAAACTTATGTTGTGATATCTACTCATTTGCTCTTGAATTGCTAGCTTAATATTCTTTCATATCAATCTCATATAGTTTAATAATGCATCCATTTAGATTATTTATTCTTTCTTATTCTTAGAATAATCTTGCATAAATTTAGGCTAATCTTGCATATCTCATATAGCTTAAAATCCTTCATTCTAGAGGTCTAGTTGCCCGCTTCTTGTTAGAAGGCAACAAGTCAAACTTTTGAATTACTCGGATGAATAATCTCATATTCATTTTGGGATGATCTTTCAAATAATGATCATGTTGAAGTGTGTGTGAGGATCTAAGGCCTACATTTTACATATACAATACTAACAGTGAATCTAAAGAAAACACAATGAACAATGAAATGTTATGTGCAATAAATGAGGGCGATTCTAATGATAGTGATGTTGAGCTAGTCCAGGCACAGTGGCAACTATAGCTTCTCAACTTCAAGTTCTAACTTTTGTGTGAGTCAAGTAGTAGGCTAGTAGCTCTGTTCTTACCAATTTCAATTCAAATTAATTTATGTGTTTTGGTCTTACCAATGTCTAAGACTCTATCTACTAATTAATTATTTTTGTAGAAGTTCATTTAAACCCTTCATTCACTATCCTATTATAGATTCTTAAATTTTTTTAAACATTTTGATGTTTTAAAGTAACATGTTGAGATTTTCATTGATTCTAATTTTTATAGATGTTGAGATTTTCATTGATTGTATTTTTTAAACATGTTGAGACTTTCATCAATTTTAGTTTCTATACATGTTGCACTTGAGATTTTCATTCATTCTAGTTTTTAGACATTTTTAAATTTGCATTGATTCTAGTTTCTTTAAGAAATTGTAACATAATGCATTTTATAGAATAAACTTTCTTTTAAAAAAAATGTATTATAATTTATAATTATAAATCAGCATGTAACATAATACATTTAACAATTAGAAACAATTATACAAATATAGAGCCTAAAGAAGTAGAATATTAAAACTCTTTGTAAATGACTCAATGTCAAATGACCTTGAATTCCCTTCTACAGATACAAAGGAGCAACAATAGTTATAGGTTTGTTTGTAATTGTATATATAATTAGATTATTACTACATTATACATGTACAATCACATTACCACATTGCCAATTGTACAATTTTTTGAAGTAGGAGTAGAGTTATATTTCCATCTACTATATGTAGTACTAGCTAGCTATCTAGCTATCCTGATATATTGGCTATTCATTCCTATAACAATTAACATTAAATAAAGTTGAAATTAAATTTGAAATTTGAAATTAAAGAGCAACAAGTTATAAGTAATAAAATGATTATAGTATTATCACTTATTAAGTTCTTAGTTCTTAATTCTATTAGCTATGACTGACACTAACAACAATATTGAGTAGATGAGCCAACTCTAATGATGTTCTTTGGGGCGCTCCATTCTACATCATTTGGAAGCTCCATTTTTTTGAGGTTGTCCCTAAATAGTTGTAACCTCATTAACAATTAAAACTTCAAAGAGATATTTTTATATGAATCGAGAAATTTATATATATCTGCATTCATTTTTTATAGTGGTTTGATGCAACTTGCAATTCTTTCTGGAGTGGTTTCCTCAGGCAAGTTGCCTAAATCAAAGTTCATGGTGTTGTACAACTTTTTCATGTAATCTTCTTTTCCAATGAATTTTCATCTGAGTCAACTAGATTTGGTAATCTAGCATTTAGCAAGTTTAGTATGTTGTGATTCATCTTCATCAAGTCTCAGGAAGCAAATTTAAAAGCTTCATCTATTTTCATTAATTAGTCACAATTGTGACAGACAACAAAGGTCATTATAGAGGCATCGCAGCAGTTGTTTATTCCTTGGTTTGCCAAATCCTTGTCACTTGATCTTTGTAATTTATTTAAAATTTGTAAATTTGAAGATTTTTTAAGGAAGTGGTGGATATTTTTTTTTTTTTACCATCAACATCATTTTTTTACATTTTCAAAGACATCTCTAATATTGATATTTAAATCAAGCCATTCAAACAAGCTATCACTATTCTGCATTAGTTTCTTCTACTGTTCTTGTTTGATAAGCTTAACCATGTTTATTATAGTATCCTTGACATGATGGTCTTTGGAAGATTTAGTTATATTTTGTGCAATTTCATTCATCATCTTTTTCTTTATTTTAGACATCTCTATTTCACTAGTTTTTTGTATTTCCTCTAGTTGCCTTTGCCAATTAGTTTCTCTCTTCTTCTCATCCTCCAATTTCTTCTTCAAATCTTGGATTGTCTTTGTAGTAATTACCTCTTTTTTCTTCTCATCCTCGAGTTCCCTTTTCAAATCATGGATTGTCTTGTAAGAATTTTCCTTTGAGAAAAATCACCCAAGATCAAGGAACTCAAGCACAAGCATAGGAATAGACCAAAAGAGTATGATCAGAATAACAATATCAACTGAATTCATGTAATATCATGTACATACACACTAGGAGTGCCTAAATATAAAAGCCTCTAGAATACTTCTAGAATGTCTAAGAGTTAGCACACTGATAAGTCTTACAACAAGGCACATGTCCACCAAGAGTGCATTATCCTCCATTAAGCACAAGAGTTAGTGGAATGATGAGAGGATAAGCCTACAAAGGTGTAGCATGTAAAATTATGTTGTATACACCATGTGCTTAATTAAGAGTGTGTATAACTATGTTGTCTACATGACAACTCAATTAATTATGAAAACTCTAGTGTTGTAGACATGATGTGCTGAATTAGAGTTGCTTACTCTAGTGTTGTCAACATGACAACACATAAGAGTATGCAAACTCATAAGTTTCTCACTAATAAATAATAAAATAATGCATTGACCTAACTTAAGTAAAGTATAAATAGTAAATAATTATTTACACCAACACCCCCCCCCCTTAAGTGCAACTTAGGGGAATGCACTTATGCTTATGAAAGCTAGGATGAAAATGCATGATGGGTCCTAGCTACTAGGCTATGTTAAGTACCCATGTACATAATGCAATGTAATCTCTCATAAAGCAGAGAAAGAGGGAAAATCTCATGGGAAAAACCCTCCCTCAAAAAGAGAGATGAAAAATTAGTATGCATAGATGGATGGAATAATCAAGACCCCCCATTATGGCATACATAAAGTATATCAAATAGAGAAGTATGAGAAGAACACAATCCTTAAAGAGGAAAAGGTCCCTCCCACAAAAGAGAAGAAGAGAGACAAGGTAGTCCCCCGCCCCCCCCACCCCCCCCCCCCACCCAAATGTAGAATGATGATCAGTGATAGCTGCTCCAATGTAGAAGTTGATCCATGATTGCTGAATAATGTTCATCCCCTGTGAAAGAAACAATATCATAGGTACAAAAGAGATGCTTCTACTATGTGTAGAAAGAATCCCAATGATGAACGGTGTCTCTAAAACTTGCTCAACTATCCCTGTGTCGATACTGACTATTGCCCCTTCCAAGACTATTGAAAATAATAATGTCAAATCTAGAAAGGATGGATGTAGAACCAGTCCCAAAGAACCAAGTGTCTCCTCAAATGATAAAGAGACCTCCTGCAACTACTGTACATAGCAATCCATAATCATATCAACCTGTAAAGATTGATCATGTAGATAGTGGGCAGGAGGGTCAAAGGTAACCCTCGCAACAATTGAAGAAGGATATTCTTCATCAAATAGAAGATGTATATCATCAATGATGTCTCCCAAATTTTCTATGTGTGACTCCACAAACAAACCTGAAATATCGGTCATGTAGTCATCCCCTGATGCTGGACTTAGGAGACAAGGTGTACCCTACTGTGTTGAATGACATGGACCTATCACTGTGGCTATGTATGCATGTGGAATATGTTGATGTTGTGACATCGTGTTGTATCTATTAATAGGACCCCACATATCTGAATCTGTTGCATCACTATCATTGGTATCACTATTAGTTTCCATAATGTATGAAGTACAGAGAGGATTAGAGGATAAGTTGGGTGAACTTTCCTCAAAGTGAACATTCCTCTCTATGAAAATATCATGAGTCTCAAGATCCATAATTCTATATGCCTTAACACAGTCTTCATATCCGATGAAAGTACAAGGCCTTGGAGGTGGTGCCTTGCAATCCCTAGAAGATATGTTTGCCCATGTTGGACAACCAAAGACTCTAAAATGTTTCACAACTAGTTTTCTGCCACACCATCCTCAAAAGAAGTCTTTCCATCTAAGGCATTATGAGGAGATCTATTAAGTATGTGATTGGCACTACTTATGGCTTTGACTTCAAGTGATGGATCAAGAGACTTGGCTTGAATCATGCAACTTTCCATTGACTTAAGAGTTCAAATCCTCATTTTTGCAACACTTATCTTTTGTGGACTGAATGCTACTGGATTCTAAAGATCAATACCCTCAAGTTTACAAAATTCTTTAAGTCTTGAGTTCACATATATGCTTTCATTGTCCATATGGAGAACCTTGATGACTTTCCGTGATTGCTTTGCAACACAACTCTTGAAGGTTATAAGATTATCAAACACTTCATTCTTGTGATCAAGAAAGTAGACCCATGTGTAGCACAAAAATTCATCAATGAAAGTGAGGATATAGTGACCCTTGCTAACTGATGTTACTGCAAAAGGACTTGCTATAACTGTATGAACCAACTCAAGAGCAACTAATGCTCTCCAAGACTTCCCTTTATTAAAATTCTCCTCTAGATGCATATCCATTAAACAAGTTGAACACACACCCTTGGAAGAGTTGATTGTAGGTAGACCTCTAACCATATTGTTTAAGCAAAGTTGATGAAGATAGCAGAAGGAAAGATGACCATACCGCTCATGTTATAATGTACTTTGTGATTAAGATTGTGTCAACAAAGCATGTGAAAGAGATTTAGGCACAAAGTGGGAAAAATAATAAAGCCTTTTATGATGATTGAATTTAAGATTGTGCACCATTACTCAACTAGGAAGGAACTCAACTTTATTATCATCTCCATAGTGAGTGATTTGGTAGATTGAGAGGAGATTAGAACTTAGGTTGGGAACATAAAGAACTTCTTTGAACTCCCCATTTTCCATCTCCACTTGTCCTTTCCCTTCAACTTCTATTTTTGTATCATCTCCTACAAAGATGTGTGGTACCTTAAATTGCTTCAATGAAGAAAAGTCTCCTTTTGAAGAACCCATATGATACAAGCAGCCTGAGTCAAGAATCCATTCCACTGAAGAACTTGAACTTACCATAAGTGCTTGCCCTTTTCCCTTTGAAGTGGGTGGAGTTGAATTCTTGGAAGAATTTGGCACATTAATTTTGTTCATCTTAAGCAGGTGTTCCAACTCATCAATTTTCTTAGTCTTGAAATGATGCTCATCATGATTCAATTTCTTGCAATATGCACAAATTTTTTTTATCCTTCTTATCATTGTTTCCCTTCTTAGTGGAAGAAGAACTGCCTTGTTGTGAGGAGGAAGATTGTTGTGTCTCAAATTGTGATTTTTTCTTCCACTACTTCTTCTTGCTATTGGTAGTACTTTTTCCACCTTGTTGATTTGATTGGTTCTCATTAGTAGCCATCAGTGCCTTGGTCTTTGATGACTTGAGAATTCCTATATCTATCAAATTGGATTGTTCCAACAATAAGATTTTTGCAAATGCATCAAATGTAGGCTTAGTGAAGGCACTTCCCATGGTTAACCTATGAGTGTTGTAACTCAACACAAAAGATGCATACTCTAAAGGTAGCGTCTTAAAGATGTGATGAATCAATTGATCATCCTTCATGGGATTACCATAATCTTTAAGTAGTGCTCTTAATTCGTTGGCTTTGTTGATATAATCTTTAATTGTGTCAAAATTCTTTAGATCCAAGAGAAGTAGGTCATCCTCAATCTGGTATCCCTTTTCCTCATCCACCTTACCACACAACCCTTCAACTTTGTCCCAAGCAGGCTTGGCTTCCTTAAAGCTAGAAATGTGGAAGAAGAGATCTCTATGTACAAAACTTATAATTCCTAAAGCCTAATTATCTTTGATTTTTCAATCAACTAGTGTTGTAGCATTAGTAGGTTTGGTGATTGTACCATCAACATAAAGATTTAAACATTTTTCCATTAATCTACTCCATACAATATCTTTCCATGTAGTATAATTGAGTGAAGTTAGAAGTTGACTTTTAGGTGAACCCATGATGCAAAAAATGAAAAAGAGCACAAAAGAGAGACACAAAAATACAAGAGACACCCCCCCTATTTACTCAATCAAAAGACCCCTCAAAAAAGATGTTTTTGGCACTTTATATGTAGTGCATGTACAATAGGTCACTTGTCAAAATGTACAAAGTGGACTTCTAGTTTTGTTGTTTACAACTACCTTTTGAGACTCAAATCTATCATTAAGCATTGTAGTTTAGATTTACAACAATTTTGAAAAGTAATCAAAGCAATACAATGTAGAAAAGGCCCTAAGTCTGAAAGTGATATTTTTTTCCACACAACCCTATAATCTAATTGAAAATATGGAAAGTAAATGAAAAATTAAGCACTTTCAAAAAAAAAAACCTTAAAATGTGTCCAAAAGAGCCCGTACGGAGCATTCGAAGTTGCAAATACAGGATTAGACAAGTATAGTGGCCAAAAAATGGAATGTCTAACAAATCCATGCACCAAAACTAGAAACGAATTGCACCACTAAAAAGCTCAAGAAATTCTACCTAAAATAAAATAAAAATTCCACCTAATTTGAAGTTTGGATGATTGAGTTATGGCCTCCCAAAGTCAAACAGCAAAATCAAAACTGCATTTGGAGAGGGGTCTGGGCAGCAAAAGACTAGGTTAAATTTGAAAATCAAATGACCATCACTATAGTTAAAAAAATTTTAGAAATGATGGTCAAATTACCATCAAATTTAGGCTCATAAAATTCTAATGTCAAAAAAAATGTCCCCTTGCTGACGTGGCAGGCTAACTAGACATATAGCTAGTATGGACTGTACGGTCTCGACATGTGGCAATGTATAGCTATGAGCTGTCATAGGCTGAGTTGATGCTTATATGTCACTATGGTGACATGGAGGGCTAACAGTGCAGACATGGGCTCCATGTGGGAGCTAACTGGTCGCTTATTGCACATGAATGGGGTAGGCTATTGTACTATCCCATGTACGCCGCGTGGATGCCATGGGAACAGATGGCAATGCCAATGTTGAACTTGTTGTCGAGGAGGGTTTATGGTCCACTGAAGCTTTATGTAGGGCCAAGAAACTGTAGCAATGGCAACCCTCCTTTTTTCTTAAATCACCATGTCAGAGTGGCTGGAATATATAAAACACACTAGACTTTCGAAGCTGATGTCAAAAAATATTCACAGGTGGTCTGTATAATGCTTCTAGTGCCACCAAAAAGTTTGAAACGCCATTGCTGGTTGGGAATAAAAATCTCACATGCACTAAATAGCTTGTTTAAGTTGTAAATAAAAACAATAGCCCGCAATGTTAAATCAAACCAAGGCCGCCAGTTGGAGAGTCGTTCAATCTATCATGAAATAGTGGATATTGTCACTAGAAATTTGGAAATGTGCCGATGGGAATTATAGACCACCAAGTGTAGATGCCACCAAATGATGGAATATGCTAGAATTTTGAATATTCACCTACAAGGGTTTGGATTTCAATGCTTAGTTCTTGAAAAAAAAAATCTCTGCAGGCCCTACTGGGCTTTTAAAAAATTCCAAAAATTTGCACCGAAAAATGCAGATAATTTTGCAGAGAAAAATAAATCTGATCTAAAAATAAAATTGTAGATCTAAAAAATGATCATATTGTACTTGTAAATCAGGCCTTTGGGTGCTAGTTTGTAAAAAAAATTTTGCCTCAGATTCAACTATGGCCCAATATAGGCAAATTTATAGTCGATTTTCACTTAATCAACATTCCAGACGCAATGGCAAGGTCCACTTTGGCTCTAGATGCTCCCAATAACTGCAATACTTTGGATCTGGGTCGAGGTGTCCTCAAAGAGGTGAAGCAAGATTAGTCTCTAATGACTATGTGAAGAGAATTTCCCTCAACTCTGATACCAAGTAAAAATTTTCCTTAGGGAAAAATCACCTAAGATCAAGGAACTCAAGCAAAAGCACAGGAATAGACCAAAATAGTATGATCACAATAACAATATCAACTGAATTGATGTAATGTCATGTACATATACACTAGGAGTGCCTAAATATAAAGGCCTCTAGAATACTTCTAGAATATCTAGGAGTTAGCACACTGATAAGTCTTACAACAAGGCACATGTCCACCAAGAGTGGATTATCCTCCATTAAGCATAGGAGTTAGTGCAATGATGAGAGGATAAGTCTACAAAGGTGTAGCTCATAAAATTGTGTTGTAAACACCATGTGCTTAATTAAGAGTGCATATAATTATGTTATCTACATGAAAACTTAATTCATTATGTAAACTCCAGTGTTGCAGACACCATGTGCTAAATTAGAGTTGCTTACTCTAGTGTTGTCAACATGACAACACATAAGAGTTTGCAAACTCCTAAGTGTCTCACTAATAAATAATAAAATAATGCATTAACCTCAGTAAACTTAAGTAAATTGTAAATAGTGAATAATTATTTACACCAACATGTCTTCACAATGGACTTCTCATTTTTCTTTGCACTATCCAATTCTTTCTTCAAATCATGGAGTCTATTTGTAATATGAGTAGACTCCTCTTTCTTTTTATTCTCCAATTCATTCTTCTAATCAAGGATTTTCTTTGTAGTTGACTCCTTTATTTTCTTTACATTCTCCAATTCCTTCTTCATATGGTGGATTGTGAAACCTTTTGTAGTTGCAATAGACTCTGTTGTCTTTGCATTCTCCAATTCTTTCTTCATATGGTGGATTGTGAAACCTTTTGCAATTGTAATAGACTCTGTTGTCTTTGCATTCTCCAATTCCTTCTTCAAATCAAGAATTGTTTTTGTAGTTGACTCCTCTTTTTTCTTCATATTCTCCAATTGCTTCTTCAAATTGTGGATTGTATTTCCACTAGACTCCTCTTTTTGTCTTCTCATTCCCCAATTCCTTTTGAAAATTATCAATTATCCTTGCATTAGATCCCCATTTTTCTTTTCATTCTTCAATGCCATTTCAAATTATTTTTATGCACTACAATTTATTATTTACCTGTGCACTACTCTCTACAGACTTGAACAACTACGTAGTAGAGGCTTTTTATGCTGAAATATTTTTTTTGCACTCATCCAATTCTTTAGCCATATTTTTTAGTTTTTCATTCATCTTTTCTTTCTGGACAATTGCCTTTGTAGAAGAAGAATTCTTTATCCTATTTTTCAATTATTTCAACCTATTGCTTACTGCTTTCTCCTTGGCCTTCACATTATCAAGGTCTTCATGTAACTTTTCTATTTTATTTGCAGACCTTTTGTTTTCGCTCTCTCCTTTCAAAAGTGTAGAGTAGACCATTTTGTTTCTCTCTTTTGATATATTTATTTTGTCAATAATTTTCACTTTTGAGAAATTCATTTGAAGATTGGTAGCTTGAACATCATTATGATTTATTAGATTTTTTGGTGAATTATTATCTCTATAGCTTGGGGCATCACAACCATGAAGTTCATCATTTCAATGTTTGGATCATATGCTGGAAATATAGGAAGTATACTATTACTAGATCCTTGATGTTCAACAATTGCATCACTTTTCAAAGTCTTCATAATTTTCCTATTTCTTTTTCTTGTCTGATCAAACCTTAATGCAAAGTCATTTAAACTAAAATTTGGGTTTGCTGACACAATTGAGTATTTGAAAAGTGAATAATTAATTGTATTGATGAATTCTCCTCCAACTCCAATTGTATTTTGAGAATTGCCAACATACTAAAGATGGACCATTCCAAATCCTAGTGTTGTAGGACTATTTTAAGGGTTTTGTACAAAAGCTACTTGTGCATACATTGGTGAAGTAACCATTGACATTGCTTGTGTTATAATTGTCATAATGTTTTAATTTTTTGGACATGGTTCACCCATGCTAGTGCCAGTGCCAGCGGGATCAGCTACAACTAGATTTGAAGATTTAACAAATTTTATGTTAGGATGACCTTCAGAAGTAGAAGAATAATATTTTTTTCCCTTTCTTCTAGATGAATCATCTTCAATCTCATTGGAGACTCCAATGACCAATTTACTTCCACTTTTAGGTGGGTCTAGAACTGCAATTGGATTCCAAATCCCTTCACCACTTGCATTAATCGGCCCTATATTATATGTTTGTTTAATAGAATCACTCATTTCAAGATTAACAATATGCTTGGTTGACTTGGGATCCTGAGTACCTTGAATGTCTCCACTAGAGTCGAGGTCCTTCTGTCTTTGTCTATCACTATCACTCCAAGTTCCAAAATCATATACTACAGTTGGATGTGCTTTATTCCAATAATTGTTAAAATGTTCATCCTACTTAATTTCATCAAAACCTACTAAGGTCTCTAGTTCAACTCAATTTTGCCTCATTTTCCAAAAATTAATCATCTTGATTTGACACCATAATTTAGATTTGCATGCATCTTTAATTTCTTTCGACATAGAACTCTTAGAAGGTTGACATGCTTTCTTGTAGAAATTTATGTAAGAGGTTTTGATTTGTGTGACTCTGATATGTGCAGTGTCATAATTTGGGATGAAAATTCTTGTATTGAAATATTATTCTTTGTTGCATGTTTCTTCATCTCTTTCTTAACCTCATCCCACAAATCCATGTTTTATTAAATTTTCTATCAATTGCATCACCTGATGTTGATATTTTCTTGTAGAGTTCCCATTGGCAATAAGTCTTGTTTTTATTATGTTTAGTGGATCATAATTTCAGTAATTGAAAAAATCAAAAGCAACAAAAATTACTAATTCATTTGCTACTTTGAAAGCCTTTCTCTCAAATGTGAGGCCTCCAATTGCAAAAGGCAAGGAAAGAAATATCATTTTATTTTGCTTTCTAGTGAAAAGTTTATTTGCATTCACCATCTTTCATACATATTCCAGATGCATTGAAAGATTTCATGGTTCAACCACTGAACTATAAGACCTTAACATGGTGTAGTCTTCCATAGAGAACCAGTCAGCCAATTAAATTTGACATCCCACTTAAATGCAATCTTTACAAGACACGAATAATCTAGACATCAAAGTGCCTATGATTTTTTGGTAAATAGCTGCCAAAAACAAGTCTACAAAATAGTTGTAGTTATTATTGTTATTAGTCATCCTCATCTTATGTGTCCAATCATATACTAGACTTGGAGTCTCTGATTTCTTCTGGGTTTTCTCATCAAACATATAGACCTCAATGTCAAGCTTGTTGTTCTATGGCTCAAATATTGGGCAATGCTTTGCTAAAAGAAGGTAGCACAAGTAACTTGTGAACCTATATCTCTTCATCTTGCCTATAGTTGTACTTTGTTTAATCATTAGTAATTATTCTTGCACAAATTCAACAATGTGTTGAACATAATTATATCTTACTTCTACCTTCTCAACTGACCAACCCAGACAATGGATATTATAAATCATTTCAAGAATATCAGCCCCCACTTCCTTGTTATTATCCAATCTTAGATGAAATGATAATAAAGAAATAGTATTCTGAACCTATGGCACAAAAATATCATACTGATAAGGAAGCTTATGGTCTATGTCTAGTGTAACAGTAACACTAGTATGATCAGTAGATGACTCTGAGTTTACTAAACCCTTAATATATGAATCTTGAAAAAATCTATCTAACTTTTCATAAGCACGTGCTAGTTTATCCAAGTCAATGTGCTCATTAAAGCTTTCTAGCTTAAACCCTAGCCCTAGGTCTAATAGAGTGAAAAACTCACTCTCAATTATGGATAAAATTTTCTTGTGAGTGTTTTGGTTTACAATTGTCTTTCTATTTTAATCATAGTTTTGAGTGCATAGCATTACAATTCAAGGCAAGGGAATACTTTTGGTACAACGATGTTTGCTAATCCACTAACCAAAGCAAATAGTTTATTTGCATTTGCACCAATACTTTTGTTACATTTGAAATAATTTTTGGGTGAAAGTATAAAGTTGTGTCACCTTTCAGGTTGACTAATCAGAATGACTAAATTTTAGTATTTCTATCTAAAAATCATTTTTTTCAAACATATGATCTTGTTAAATTTATTCTAGCTAAGTTATATATGGTCTCCCACTTTTCCAATTGCAAATGTTTATTAAATGCATGTTTGATAGTGGTTAATATCAAATTACCGAAGAAATTAAATTATTTCAAAAAACTGATATTACAATAACTCTTACTATGTTTCTTATGATATTTTTAATAACATATAAACACCATTTTATAGAGCTCAAAGTCAAGAATATTCTCATATAGAGTTCATAGTGTTTTAATTAGATATAATATATTATAATTTACAATTTCTACAAGTACGCATTTTAACACTTGAGAAGATGTTAATTTTGAGAAAGAAAAAAATAGTAAATCATATTAGAAATTTTTTAAAATTATATGGCATTCTAGAGGAGAGATTCCTCTTTAACAATATATAATTTATCTTTTGGTTAGAATAGATTTATTTTCAAAAATGTGGTGGGGGATGAAAACTATTGATTTGAATAGGTTGAAATTTGAATTGTTATAAAAGAGAAAATATAGGTCTAAACTCAATTTTTGTTTTTGATTGTTCTAGCTACATATATTATCTATAGCATATTTTTAGATCAAAAGGAAATAAGTTTATTTCCTTGTAGTTTGGTGGTGGGAACTAGACCCCTAATTTCTAGCATTTTTCAGCAACTAAAAAGTTATCTTTAAAAAATTACAAAATCTATCATTTCTTTTTGCAAATAATTATTAAAAATTATAATCCTAAACTTCATCCATTTCCACACATTTTATTAGTTTACTTAATTTTCAAATTCTAAATACTAATACAAGATTTATGTCATTGAAGTTGAACAGTTATATTTTTGTTAGCCTTTTCCTTTGTAAAAGGGTGACACAAGTTTGTACTTTTACACTTCTTCCATTTTGTGGATATTTTCACTTATTAAACAAAGAATGTCTAATTCTCATTATTCACATATCTCCATGGATAACAGGATCAAAAACATCATGGCATTTATCAGTGAATCCTAGGGTTTGTAGCACTTGCTTGAGTTCTATAATGTCTTTCTTTTCCTTTATGCTTGCACTCATACTAGAAATTTTTGACTTTATTTGCCAATGCCTACTACTTTTTATTACTATTTGCACAAAATTCTTCTTGAGGCCCTATTTAAAAAAAATTGAAGTGTAAACCTAAGACAGTAAGAATCAAGATTTCTATTGTTGCAATTGTACTGCAAAAAAAATTAAAATATTTAAATACCTAGAATTGAGATTCAAGATGTGATAATATTGGCTAGCAAATACTCAAATAATTGGTGTTATCCTACGATACTCAAGTTTCAAACTTTCAGTCTTCAAAATAGAAAATGGAATTCAATAAGTTGAAATTTGAATACCCTATAGTATCAAACTGTCAACAACTCTGAACTTAATAGTCTAAAATCATAAAAGGTTTAAAGTACTTTACTAATACTATGTATAATGTACATGTAAATGACATCAATACTCAATAATGTACATAATTATAATAATAAAAAGTAATAATTAATTACATTAATATACAATGTACAAGTTGAAATTTTAAATTTGTACATTTTAAATAAATTAAATAATAAAAATTGAACTTAATAATCAATATGATTTTCAGATAAATTTGTGTAATGTTATTGTTGTTGTCAAGAGTCATTCAGAATTGTGACACTTGTTACGGATACATATCCTTAACACATGTCACGATTCTGGATGTTTCTTGACAATAGAAATAACATTCCCAAAATTTATCTAAAATCTGTCTCAGGCGATTGATCTATCTTTTACTTAACAGTCAAGATTAACTAATAAAAAGTTTAAAAGACAACACATAATAATTATTAACTCAATCCTGACACTTAGTTGAGTATTGTAATGACCATACATGTATCACGGTTCTGGATGAATCTAGGCACATGGAAAAACATACCCAAAATTGATCTAAATTTCATCTCAGGTCATTAATATTTCTTTTAATTAATGGTTAGTAATAGAATAATGGACATAACTATAAGAAAGTATCTTGTACTACATGTGTCCCAATTTTAGTTAGTGGAATTTTCTCATGGACACGTGTCACAATTATGGATGTTTCTTGACAACAATGATAGCATTCCCAAAAGTTACCCAAAATTCATCAAGGGTTATCGATCTTTCTTTCAATCAATAGTCGCGACTTGGAAATAACTATAAGAAAGAATCTTTGAGTAAATGTGTCCTAATTTTGAGTAGAAATAGAATATAACTTAAATCTTTTAAAATTTGGCCCAAAATAGAGCCGCAGTCATTGATATATTGTTCATTGAACGATCCAAATCATTTCACGAATCATTAAACTTATACATAAATAATATTAATTATTTAAATTATGATTTATCTTATTGTTGCACAATGCAAATTTAAATTTAAATCACAAAGTGCAATAACCAGTTGCACACATTTTAACTAAATGATTTAGTTAAAACATACAAATTATTTGAATTTCTTGAGAATTTTCAAAATTCCTAATTTCGATTAGAATAAAATTAAACATGTAAAATTAATGAAACATCAAATTTTTGAAAATATAAAATTATTATTTGTAAAATGTAATCAATTATCATTCATCGATCAATAATTGGCAATTGCTTGATAATGATAACTTGATTTAATAATAGTAGCATTTTTACTATATTAAAATTAATTTAAATTATAATCAGTATTTGCTAAATTGTTTCAACTTGATAATGATAAGTGATAACTTAATTTAAATTTAAATAATCATGGCATTTTTTGTTTCATTCAAAATATGATAAAAAGTTAAAATATTATGATGATCGTGATATTTCAATAAATTTACATTTGAAAATAGAAAGTAATGAGTAAATAAATTAATATTCAATATTTTACATGAACATTTATATATAAGTGTTTTCATTTGAGCTTTTTAAATTTTCAAATCAAATTTCAATATTATTTATTGGTCTCTCATTTGACAAATTAATAAACTTATCTTACCTTATCTATCTTATCTTATCGAATTTAAATTGCATGATCCTTGACCAGGAATCATGATGTTTTTGAAATTAAAAGCGACCAAAAGCAAGGGTGTCAGCCCTTAACAGTCAAAAGGCTGGTAACCAGCACATTACCAACCAGTAGCAAAAATAGTCAACAAAAATAGAACCAGCAGTCAGAGAAAGAACCTAAAACAAGAGAGCTAGAACTAGAAAGTAACCCTAGCAACTAACAAAAGTCCAACGAGGCACCCAAGCCTAATAAAAATATAATTACAGCTGATAACCAGCAAAACTATAACTATCATAACAATATATAAAGTCTTTGGATCCATGGACCCCATAACTGAACAAAAATTTAAAAAAACTTAGATTTCTTTTTTCCCTTTTCCTCTTACACAAAGAAAAATTTGGGCCCAGTCGTCAGCAAGGAACTTAAAGAGCAATTTATTGTACTCCATGTCCAAGCCAACTTCCTCCTTCTCCTGTGCCAGTAATTGGAGGGTAGTTGCAGCAGCATGAGTAACTTTAAGTCCAAACTTGGAGAAGGTGAAAAACCCCTCCTCCAAAGCTTTGACTCTTTCCTCGAGGTTTCTATAATGCTCCTCCACCGTCACCATCTCCTCTTTATGCTCTTCGACCTTTGTAGCAGCAACCTCCTTCATTTTTTATCCCTTTGGTTTATCTTGTAGCACCTGTGGGTTAGAAGAAATCTTTGAATTTTCTTTAACAAGGGAAGAAATGGTAATTGGGGAATTATTCTTTTTGCTCATCTCATCACAAAAAGTAAGGGGTTTAAGTGAGAAGCTAGCTGAAACATGGGTTGTCTCAGTATTCCTTTCCTTGTCGTCCGACACTTGAGTTTGAGTGTCATCCATGAAAATGCTCCCAGAATTGAAACTTTTTTCCCCCTCCTCATTACCATCATCCTTTTTTGAGTTGGAAATTATTTCCTCCTCCCTTTTGTCAATGTTATTGTCAGAGCTATCTTCTTCAACTTCCTCAACAGGGTATCTAATAGACTTCTGCTTACCCCTAGCCTAGGTCTGAGCTAGCCAACCAAACCTTCTTCTTGCTTTTCCCTCAATATCTTCACCAGAATCCTCTCCAACAACCTCTACCACCTTATCAACTTTTAATTTCTTTTTTCCCTTTTGTTCTATGGCTATGTCAATTTTTTTCTTTTTCTTAGTGTCTTTACTAGGAGATGGCCTAGGAGTATGGATTTTCGTCCCCGTATTGGAGCTTGGGGGGGAAATCCTACTATGGCGAGGGTTTTCCACAAAAACCTCTCTAAGGGGACATAAAGCTAAGTGGAACTGATATAGACAAAAAATTAACCCCTGATGAATAATGGTGAAGTTTAGGCCTTTACTTTTTTTCTCCTTAACATCCTTAATCATATCCTCAAGCGAATGTAGAAGAAAAAACAAAATGGAAATGAAATCCCTATTTCTAAAATGATTCAACAAGGGAAAATGATAGTAATATCACACTCCAAACCTGCCTTCCAGGGTCAGATACTTCATCAGGACCAGACACACATCATCCCAGGGCTCAGGAAGCTTATCCCTTTTAAACCCTCCTCTGTAGTGAATTGGCTCCTCATTCTCCACAAAGAAGTCTTTCATGCTATTCTCATCCAAGACTTTGGTGACTTTCTTCCACTTTTTTCCCTTCATTGTGAGTCCTGTTGCCATGGCAATAACCTCCTTCGTGACTTGAAAAGTAATGCAGTTGATTATGACCTTCCTATCATCCCAATTATTCACAAACTATAATGCACAATTTTCATCGTGCCCAGCCATGGACAACATATATGGCAAAAAACCCCCTTCCTTCAGGAGATACCAAGTCGCCATCCTGTCCTTGAAGTTCTCAAGTCTCGTTGGTTCCAGTCGATTCAAATCATCTCCCATATTAATTTCTCCACTATCCTGCCTCTCTTCCTCAGAAATATGCATCAGAACTTTATCGCTTTCCAATTCTCTATGGCTTCTCTCTTGCTTTAATCCTTTGGGGGAATAGGGATCAAAATTATAGACCCGTGTATGATGAGCACCAGAATCCCATAGCATCTTATTATGAGATTTGTGGGTATTAAAAACCTAATTTTCTCTCCCCGTCGATTTCTAACATCCCAATCCATCATATCTATCATACTTCCATTTGGGAAGCTATTCGAAGCTTGCCCCGAGTTACCATAATTGCGAAAAGACAAATTTCTTAATTCGTAATTCCTCCATTTGACATTTGTACGGCCACGTCTGTCTCTTATTTCCAAAACGCTAAAGTTAAATTTAGCGATAAAGTTCTCCATCTCGCCAAAATTGGCCTTGCTTTTAAATTCAATAATCATCATTTTGAATTCTGTCGCCTTTTTCCTTGATTATCAACGTCCTTTGATTTTTGTTGATATCAACTAAATTTTCCCAGCACGTGATTGCCCTAACATTAAACCCCATGGTAGCTGTAGTGTCTGCCACTTGATTACCTCCCGGTAGATATGATTTAGGTGGACCATTCTCATTTCCTCCAATATATTTTTAATATCAAGGATGATATTTCTAATCTTCCATCCCAATTTTGCCTCCCCCTTGACCCAATCGATCACCAGTTTGGAGTCCCCTTCTATAGTTAACTCTAAAATGTTTCTTTCCCTAGAGAGTTATAGACACCATAATAACACCATAGCTTCTACCACATTATTGCTACCAATCCCCACCTGGCCTGCATAAACTAATAGAACATCACCATTCCTGTCTCTCAGCACACCACCAGCTGCTCCCTATCCTCCTTTCGCAGCTCTGTCAAAATTCAGTTTATACTGTGTGATGGTGGGTGGTCTCCATATTGTCTGTTGTCTCCTCCTCCTAGTAGAGCTATCAAAAAGGAAGAATTCCTCTTGACAACCCCAATTCTCAGCCACAATACCTTCAAGTCTTCTAGGTTCCTCCTTTGGCATCTTTTATTTAGCTACTCTTATATTTTCGTTCAACAGTTTGTTCATCACTCCAAAAACCACTTCAACCGTCCTATTTTCTCCCCTGAATATCTTTTTATTCCTTTCTTTCCATATGTGCCAACATACATATGGTGGGATAAACTTCCATAAGAGGATTAGTCTTGGATGATGGAATGGGCAATCCCAATTATCCACAAACTGTCCCAAGTTATCTTTCATGACCCATACCACCCCCAATCTTTCCCAAACCTTAGTCTAGATGTCAACCGTAAACTTACATTCAATGAACAAGTGGTAAATACTTTCTTTCTTTTGTTCACAAAGGCAGCAACGGTTTGTTATGTAGAATCCCCTTTTTTTTTTAAATTATTGATTGTTATGATTTTTCCATGTTGAACCGTCCACCGAAAGAAATTAATCTTAGGTATAAGGTTACTAATCCATACCTTACTCCACGTAGTTGGGCATAGTTCCTTACTGAACATTAGGGTATAAGAAAATTTGATAGTGAAGTTCCTAGTCAGAGTTAAATCCTAAGCTAAAACATCTTCCTGTGGTAGCATTGGGATCCTCTGTTCCTTTATTAGTTCTTCTAGTTCCTCTATGAGAATACCTATCTCCCGTGGATGATGCTCCTTCAACAGATTCTTCCATCTCCTCCCCTGATCAATGTAGTCTCCCACTCTAACCCCTATGTCCTCTTTAAGGTGTTCCTTTAAACCACTAAATTTACTTAAAGCCAGTGGTTTCCCCTCTGTCGACCTGTCTTCCCAAAACCTTATATTGAAGCCATTTCCCATAATCAACCTCAATCCTTCTCTTAGTAGTCCTCTATTTCTAATAATGTTCTACCAGATCTTTGAACCACTAGGGAGGTCATTATTATACAGGTTCCACCGAAAGGAGGTATTAGACAAATATTTAACTTTCATAATATTTCCCCACCCCGTGTTTCCTTCTGCCAGTCTCCATCCAATTTTTGTAAGGAGAGCTTTATTAAGGTCTTTCATTCTTCTAATCTCAAGCCTCCCCTTAGCTTTTGGTTCATACACCTCCTCCCAGTTGACCAGATTCAATTTATTTTTCTCTTCAGTCCCTGACCACAGGAAATTCCTTTTAATTCTCTCAATTTTCTCGGCCATATTAAGATTAATCTTAAATATGGATAGGAAATAAATAGGGATTCCCTGAAGGGCAGCAACAATCAATTGAAGCTACATGTATCATAAGTTAAACTTTAATAAACTTTTTTTAAAATTGTTTTTAAGTAAATTAATAATAGCTAAAACTATTAAATAAGTAATAACTATTAACTTGCAGGTATTGAAATTTAAAGGACATACAAATACATATTAGTATATTAATAATACAAATTTTCATTGGATAATTTCCAATTGAATAATTTTTTAATTATAAATCATTAATCAAATATGAAACCATTAAGGGATTGTTGAAACCCTTTTTTTGTTTCTAACTTTATAATAGTTAATTTTTTATAACAGTCACAAACTAACATTTGAACATTGCATTAAGATTTTGAGAAGCCAAAAATAGAGTCGTAGACTAATGATAACAATAATTTGAGAAGAAAAAATATATTGTTTTCATTGATTATATTTGAGATTATACAATGTACATACTACTATTTCATAATATAGATAATCAAAATAGTTGATTAAATCAACGTAATTTTACTATTTCATAATTTGCATTAAAGGGCAAAACCCAATCCAAAGAAAAAAAATATCTTAAATTTTTTTTTTCTCAAAGGGCAAGGGCCAAGGAAATAGGAAATAGGGAATCAGGGAATAGGGAGAATCAATAAGCTGAGGACTTGAAGTCTTCAATCAAAAGGGTCTTCAAGCCCCTTCATGAGGAATCACTTGGAGATGATAATGTCATTAAACTTGTGCAGTCATGTGAAGTCGGTGTTGCTAACGTTGTTCACCAACAACCACTTCTACAAAAAAATCCTCCCAAGCCACAGCCACTTCCAATGGTGAGTCAATTAGCATTCATTCATGTTGAGAAGGGATCCTTCTATACAATGCTCCCTATGCCTTGCTCCTAACACATGTCTGCTACATCTACAAAAGGGATGCCAATGCCTAGCGCTAGTAACTTCTTCGCCAGTACAAGAATTTTGGCATTGTCTTCTAAAAATGTTTCCTTAAAAATATTTCACAGAAGCATCAAAATGTCTACTTGATTATCTATAAGTTTGAGAGGAGACGTGAGGAAGAAGGAGGTAATATCTATGGACACATAGTACCTCTTCTCATTTCCTAAGATTTAATGGCCTAGGACTATGAACAAAGTAGGGTGGATAAAAGGACCTGTGGCATCTTCCTTACAAACTATGGCTAGGAAATCCTTAGGTATCATGCCCAAAAAGGGCTTTTTCATATCAATTGTGGTACATTTCAATTGAATTGGTCTATCCATGACAATTACAATTTACAACCCTAAGATTCTAAGAAACTTTGTAAACTGAATTGATATTTGAGAATTTGAGAAATGATAATGAAAGGGGAATCAAAGAAACTCTTTAATGATAGTTGCATTAAATTGTTTGGTTTTCATGATCTTTCATATCTTGTTTTAATATTCCTAGTAATTTGTAAGTGTGGGAAATGTACTCGCATTAATGTCAAACAATCGGAGTGCCTACCAAGGTGGTTGTAAATGAAATATAATAATTGTAATTGTCAGTACCACATTTATGATTTTAATCTTGATGTAATGTTCACTACATTCTATTTAATGTTTTCGTGCAAAACATGGCATGTGTCTCCATTCTAGAGATTTTTGTGTCGCTCCAGGTCTTTTCAAGAAACTGGCCCCAAAATGCATCTTCTATTATTGATCTCTAATTAATCAATGATCAATAAAACTAATATATTAATGTTACTAAAGTGACGGTACCCAAGTTGGTAATTACTAATGGTGATCACTGAAACTGATGTTCTTAATAATAGACAATACACTAGTTAGTAGTTAGTACAGTTGGTCACTAGCTAGTAGTGACACTAACATTATTAATAATAGAAACTACACTAGTCAGTACACTTGGATACTAATGGTCACTAGCCAATACACTTGCACATTCACTTTTAGATTTTAAAAAAAATATATAGTTTACCACTAAAGATTAGCCAAGACCATTATTATTCATTTTCCTACAAAACATGTCATTCACCTCTGATATTACAATCTCATTTTTTCCAAGAAAAAAATAGTCATCATTTATTTATCTGTCAGCAAGAAAAATATTTAATTCGCCACATTTAAAATGATATTTGTTAGGGTAAGAAAAAAAATCATCAACATATAACTTTTTTTCCCCTACATGGAACAAAAAATTGCCGTCAAGTTTAAAATTTTCCCACCCACAAAATGTTGGATTCGCTAGCATTTTAGACATTTTTTAGGGAGGGGTTTCTTAAAGTTATCCCTAACCATCAGTAGAAATCACAAAACCAAAATGCACAAGCTCCTCCTTCATAAAAGAATAATTATTCAGATTTATCAATGTGACTTCTCCTCTTTTAGCCTCTATAAAACTTGTCAGATATGCTCTAGGTGTTTCTCTTTAATCTTACAATAGATTAGCATATATCATCAAGGTATATAATCATAAACTTACCCAAAAATTTCTTCAAGATTTCATTCATCAACCTCATAAACTTGTACTAGGCACATTAGTTAAGACAAAAGACATAACTAACCACTTATACAAATCTTCATTAGTCTTACAAGAGGTCTTTCATTCATCTCCTTCTCTGAGCCTAATCTAATGGCAACAAGTTTTCAAATCAATCTTTTAAAAATATTTTGTTAAACTCAGTCTATCCATAATATCATCCATCTTACACAAATGAAACCTATACTTTATTATTATCATATTTATAACTCTAGAAGCAGTGTATGTTCCCCATTATCCATTCTTCAAGTAGGTGTTAATACAATAGGTACTACATAACTTGGACTCAAACTTTCTATAATCAAACCCTTCTCAAGAAATTCTTTCACTTGTCTATTCAATTCTCCATTCTCTATGGGTGTTAATCTATGTGGTGCTTCATTAGGAAAACTACCTTCATGTATCATATCCATACAATGACTTGTACTTCCCATAGGAGGTAATCCATTAGGGAAATTATCAGAAATAATATCTTCAAACTCATCCAACAAAGATCTAACCTTAAGTGTATGTTCAAGTTCATCTTGTTTCACAAACTAATTTTCCTGAACTAAACAAACCCTTAAAGAAGTACATTGACTTCCCTCAGATTTCTCAACCAAAGACAACAATAATTGTTTCTTTCCATTAGCACAAATAGTATACTAATTCAATCTACCATAATTCAAAGCTTTATTATCATACTTCCAACATCTTCTGTAAAATATATCACCACAATCCATAGGCATAATAACACACAAAACTTCATCAAAGTAATTTCCAATCTTGAATTTTAGAAGGCATTGTTCTCTTATTGGAAATTTATGTTTATCCTTGATCCAAGCAATGGGATAAGGGTTAAGGTTTCATAATTGAATTGCAATTTCAACTTAGTTACCAATTCTTTAGATGCCAAATTTTCAGAATGAACACTGCTAATAATCACTTTGCAACATTTATCTTCAATCTTACATATGGTCTTAAAGAGTATTTTCCTTAAAACTAGTTCATTATCCTATTGTTCATTCCACAAAGTTCTCATCATCAAAAGGCTCTCTCCTTTTTTTAGGTTCATTAGGTGTGTCAATAACTTCTTCTAGATAATCAACAAGAAGGATTTTCTTTTTCAACTTAGCAACCATCTTTACCAAAGTATTGATCTTTTCTTTTCATCTACTTTGTCTATTATTTTGCAAATGTTCCCACCAAATAAATCCATGTTCTTTCAATTTTGTAGCTACTATCCTTACTTTCTTATCCTTAGGAATACTTTCATAGTTAATATATTTCTTAATCTCCCAATCCAACAAAGGATCAGTATATAAAGTCTTCCACTATATGTAGAAAGTTTAAAAATAGGTCTTCACTTTTCTCTATTCAAAGCTCTCAAAAGTCTTTATTTATCTTGTTCCACCACAAGTTCAGGATTTAGTGTTGCTACTACTTCTTCTTCTTCATTAAAATCTTCAAGATGTACTCCTCTAGGTTGTTTCAATAGGTTCAAGTCTAGTTGTAAATTTTCTCAACATATCCATAATAGCATTGTCTACATTTTCTCTACCTCAAACCATCTTAACAATAGTTCTTGCAAGAATCATATCATTTTGCAAGTTATAGGTCAGAAACCAATTCTCCCACCCTACAACCAATCTTCAACAAAGTTCTACAAGATCCCAAACTTTGCCAAGAAAGAAAATCACTTTCATATTGCCTGACACAAGGTAGGAGGGGATGGAATTTACCTCCTAGCTACCTTCAATCAAAGTTACACATGGAAGCGACCAAATAGGAGAAACCAAAAGAAATTATAGAGAAGTCAATACAAATCTGATAAGACATTCTTTATTCAATATGTCAAGCATAAGGCCTACCTAGTTGCAACCATATAAATTCAAATTATAATTAGTGAGATTAAGCACTTGGGCCTATAGATCCAATTATTAGTATTTTCCTTCTATCTAACTTCATGCTACTTTTCCTAATCCTTGATCTCTACTTTTATAGCTAGCAATACCACAAGTCATATTGTCAGGAAATTCATTACACCTTATAGATCTTGCCCCAAAGGATAATTCAATGAGCTTACAAATATGAAAGTTAACTTTTGTGGGGCCAAGGATAGGTCCACACATGATCCTAGGATAGATTCCCAAGTGTGCATGATGCCATTATATTAAACAAGATATTTCCAAAGCCAAACTTGCACACTACTTGAGCTACCAAGAAATCAACATGCCTCGAATAAAGAGAAGGATAACTTCTACAAATAATAAAATTTAAATATGTGAGCTTAGGAAAAGGATCCACAATATGTCCACATTAGGGAGTTGACTATGTGGAATGAGAAAACATGAACAATAATTACTATTCTCCAAATAGAAAACAAGAACAAAGAAATGAAATCTTGGTGGTTGATACAAGATTGTCGAAAAACCCAAGATGCCCATGCATCACAATATGGCTTAGTAGTTGGGACCAATTTTACATTGTTAGTTTTTGAGCTCTATCCCTAAGGAACACTTAAGTGAGGGGTTATCACTATAATTAAGGTATTTTACCATATTTATTGTTCAGCTTAGTACTAATTCCACTTTAATTAAGCTTATTGAGAAAATGCATAAGAGTAGTTGTATTATTTATACTTTGTGTGGGCTTATCATGTTACTATTTCATCACATCCACTTATAGTGGATGGAATTTTCCAATTTAGATGTGATCCATATTTTTCAATGTTATCACACTATCACATATCCACATTTTGTGTATTGGTATCTTTTCATGTGGACTATCATGCAATGAAACAATGACACTTTCATTTTCTCATTCAATCCTTTACACTATCCTTTATGGGTGAAAGCACAAACCTGTGTCACCCTTTTGTAAAGGAAAGGGCTAACAAAAATATAATTGTTCACCTTCAATGACATGAAATTGGTATTATTATTTTGAATTTGAAAATGAAGTAAACTAATAAAATGTGTAGAAATGGATGAAGTTTAGGATAATAATTTTTAAAAATTATTTGAAATAATAATTGATATATTTTTCTAATTTTTATAGATATTTTTTTAATTGTTGAAAAACATTGAAAATTAGGGGTCTAGTTCCCACTACAAAACTATATGGAAATGAACTTATTTCCCTTTGATCTCAGACTATATTATAGATAACATATATAGCTAGAACAATCAAAAATAAAAATTATCTTTAGACCTATAGTTTCTCTTTTATAATAATTCAAATTTCAACTCAACTAAAATTGATAGCTTTCATCTCCCATGACATTTTTCAAAAAAAATCTATTCTAACCAAAAGAAAAATTATATGTTCAGAAAAGGACTCTCTCCTCTAGAATGTCGTATAATTTTTAATTTTTTTAATATGATTTAATTATTTTTCATCCTCAAAATTGACATCTTTTCAAGTGTTAAAATACGTCCTTGTAGAATTTTTTAATTACAATATACTATATCTAATTAAAACACTATAAACTCTATATGAGAATATTCTTGACTTTGAGCTCTATAAATTGGTGTTTATATATTATTAAAAAAATATCATAAAAAATAATAAGAGTTATTGAAATGCCACTTTTCTGAAATAATTTTATTTCTTTAGTAATTGGATACAAACTAGTATAAAACATGCATTTAATAGACATTTCCAATTGGAAATGTGTGAAACCATATATAACTTAGCTAGTATTAATTTATCTACATCAAATATTTGAACAAAATTGATTTTTATATAGAAATACTCAAATTCAATGCTTTTAATAAGTCAGCCTAAAAAGTGACACAACTTTGTACTTTTACCCTTATATAACCAAGGGGTGTCTAATTCACTCATTTGTACTCACCTTGGCTCTATAACCAAGGAATTTCCTATGTAATATTCATTCCACTTGATTTGAGTTGATTCAATCCAATTACTAAATTAGACTCTTGGTGTAATTACAATTTATTCTTGTCATATTAATTCTCTCTTGTGATTGTGCTCTCCATTTGATCTCTAGAATTTAGGTGGCTATCTTCATAGCCAAATCTTACATATCTAATGGATGAAGAAGTTGGAAGGGTTTCAAAATAATGAGTATACCAAACTTATCCACACATAACCTATTCACAAATTATATTTTACTCTTTGGTCACATGTCTGTCTAAATCCAAAAATATCATGAATATTCTCTCTTATTGTTCATCTTTGTGTCAATTGATGATCAAGTCAAAATCCAAGCTATTTTTTTTTTATGAATCTTGCTCATTTAGTTTAATATCAACTTAAAAGGAATTTCCAACTTTTTGGTTTTGTCTCTCCCTTGGAAATATTTAGGTATTCTATTCTTCTTGGGTCTTGAAAAACATCATTTTTTGAGCAAAAGATCATATCTTCAATTTCAAAGAAAATATTTTCTTGATAATTAGTTGTAAAATATTAGTGATCAAATAAGTTCTAAATGCAATCACTACCTACTTTTCCATTCTCAATTAAGTGCTAAAAAAATTTCTCTCATAAACCAAATATTTCTTTTGATAGACAAATATGAAGAATAAAGAAAAGATTTATCATCTTTCTTAGAGTAAAGTTAGTATTCCTTAATAAGGAAAACATTCCTCTTCTTTATTTGTGTAAAGTTTGTACATTCCTAAACATTAATTTGGAGGTTGGACCATACTTGCAAGGAAGCTTAAAATAATGCTCTAGGAGCCAAAATGTTATGGAAATTGTACATAAATGTTTTATTAAAATGGTGCAAACTTATTTTACCCAAGTAGTTAAAAATGATACCTAGGCCACAGACTAAGGGATGAAACCAAGAAACCATCCAAACACACAAGAATATTGAAATTTGAAAAATGAAGAAAAACAAGACTCAACTAAAAATTTGAGAAAAAATTACAATTAATAGATATGAATTGATGATACAAATGTACAAAAGAGATGTTATAAGCAAGTGATGTTGGACTAGTTACACCTACTCTCAAGAAAGAAAATAAAATGCAACATTATTAAAAAAAAGGGGGCTAATGTGGTGAAACCTAATCTATACAATAATAAAACTCTGAATTATGTGACAACTAAGCTATCCAAAGTAATCTTGACATGCATGAATAGGTGATAACCAAGAACCAGTTAGGAAACTCCTTATTCATACCAACAAAATTCACACTGGTCAAGTAATTTAATGAAGTGGAAGTCTATTTTAGGCTGAATTTTGTCACTTTGTTAAAAAACTATATGTTTCAAAATAAAAGTAAGATGTCTTTTTTTTTCTCTACATAAGTTCAATATCAAGAGCATGTGAGAATTTTTATTAGGATCATTTAACTTCAAGAAATTCTCACCAAGTTTTCTATCTAACTTTGATAATCATATATCATATATTCAAAAAAGTATTATTTATGTTTCAAAGAACTGAAATCACAAATCAAACATATCAAAACTAATACACACTAAATTAAAAATCTTATATATAAATAAATTATTTATATTTAATTAAATGTAGATTAGTAATATTTAGAAAATATATTATTAAATAAATTCAATTACCTCCTTCAATGATTGTGATATTTTTATTTAACGCTCTTATTTTCTCAATATCTTCTTATTACCATTTACTCTAGGTATTGATTTTACTGATTTTTCACATGATAGAACAAAGATTATTTTTATAATAAAAGGAAGCTAAGCTAGTTAAGGAATTAAAGAAATATATATATATGTGATTCCTCTCGAGTGTATTTGTGACATAAACCAATACCTTCTAAACCTAGGGAAAGAGACCATACCTGGAACTTAGATGGCATATTGCCACTATTTCTAGCATTTTCATGATATGCTTGAATAATTGTATCCATGTCCCTGCCACAAAATTCTAAGATTAGGACCTGGTAGTTTTAATTATACTTTTTAATTTACTAAGAATAAAATTTCATATTTTAAGGATACAATTATATAATTTATTTAAGCTATTCTAATTTGGATGTATTTTGAAGAAAACACTCACAAGTAAATTGTAAGATTCTTGTTCATTGAATTTATTAGATCTATTAGATTTCCACAATCTGTCTATTTTTTACTGTCAAAATGGTTAAAATTGTTCTAGAAATGTAGTTAACATATGTGAAAAAATATATAAAATTGATTTGACTTAATTTAGAATTTTAGGCAATAATAAAATTGATTTGGCTTAATTTAGAGTTTTAGACAATAATAAAATTGATTTGTCTTAATTTAGAGTTTTAGATAATAATAAATTATTTTTCAAATTGCATGTTCATGGGCTTGGGTAGGTTCATCCCTCGTGCCAACCGAGCACATATATAGAGAGGCAAACAATGAAGCTGACTCCCTGTCAAAATTAGCTTTAGGAGCCATGGGTGACTCACCCATTCACTTGCTAGATATTTATATTGATTTAGACTCAGATGATTTCGGTTGGGGAGGGACTCTGATGATTGGTGTTGTTGAAGCTGGTATGGGAAGGCACCGATACTATATATATAATATTATAAAGAAAATAAATAAAATAAAAGTATTCTTAGTATATATATAATATTTAGTTATTTACTAATGTAAACAAGTGTCATGTAGTGGTTGGCTTGTAGTTGGCATAAGTTGTGTTAATTTAATTAGATAGAGTAGTATCTAATTTATATTTAAAAAATTATAACTATAAGAGAACAAACTGAATTGATTGTAATTATAATATAAAAATATAATATAATTCATATTTTATTAATATTTTAATATTTGAGATGGAATTAAAAAACATATTTTTATATATACATGCATCCTAAAATAAAAATCAAATCATTCAAATTGTTAGTATGAATTATGTAAACTTCTTAATTATAGACATATTAAAAGTATTAGTATGAATTTCGTGGAAATAATAATATAATAAGTAAATAAAAATTCTTATTTGAAAACTATAAGTGGTGCACATAGACAAAATCAAAATCAATAACAAAATGTGAAGAGATGATTTAGCAGATTAGGATCTTTTATAAGAGTTTTAAAAACTTAACCTTGTGTAGGTTGGATTTATATAATGGGAACCATATGGTAATATTTCTTATATTTATTAATTGTAGAAATTTAGTGCTCGATTAATTTTATATGATATATTTTATTTGAAATGCATAATATATATTGAATTTGAGAATAAGCATCTCTAAATCAATGTTAAAAGATGTTAATTAATAATGATGAAATACAAAAATAAAAATAAAAAATTGTGTTTTCATAGTATTCTCTACTTTTATATAAAATACAATGGATGTTAAGACATCACTGATATTCTTTAGTGAAAGATTGATTTCTAATTATGATAAAAATATTTGTTACAACATAAAAGAAATAACATATATTATACTTGGTATATAATTGTGATATATATTACAACATTGTTAAAGATATATTAATAATTGTTAGTATAATTTTATTTATTAGTTTTTTTTGTTTCTTTTTTTAAAAAGAGGGGTAAAAATTTATTCAATTAGAGCTAAAACAATATAGAAGGCCTCAAGCCCCAAAGAACCAAATACAAGTCACAATAACAATTAAACCCTATCATTTTCCACTAACTACTAAAAAATCCTAGTGTAATCTGTAGGAAGTCCATCCCTTCCTACAACATCCCAACCAACTCCTTTCTCCGACGTCCATTTTGCCAAGACATCAGCCACTCCATTCCATTCCCTAGGAATGTGACAAAAAGAGATCCAATCCACATAGCTACTCAGATACAAAATCTCTCTAATAATAGAGGCTAACTGGCAGTTAACATCATGCACACTCTGGTTGTTTATCATATCCACAAAACTCTAAGAGTCTGAGTCACAAATAATCTTCCTCCATCCCAAAGAACATCCCCGCTCAATAGCTAGGCTGATGGCAAGGGTCTCCATCTAATTATTAGAATGAATTCCTTTATAAACCAAGAAAAGAAAGAAAACTTCACCATCCTTGCCTCTTTCAATAGCCCCAACACCTGTCTACCCAAGGTTCTCATGGGAAGAGCCATTAGTATTAATTTTAAGGATGCCAATTGGAAGTGGCCTCCACTTCCCAATTCTACAAGCCTTTCTCTTGAACAGCTGAGATCTCTTGCCATTTGTGCCCTCCATTCCTTCGTCCACTAGTACCAAATTCCTTACTACCATATAATCTCCAGGATCCACATGTTCAATCATATCTAACTTAACATAGATAGTTTCTTGGAGTCTTCTCAAAGTCATCTGAATAGTTTCTTGGAGTTTGCTCAAAGTCGTCTGCCACAATTTAGTGACTCCCAAACTGGAGTTGCAAAAAAGCCTACGATTACATTCTAGCCAAAGATTCCATATAATGAAAGTAGGTCCAACAACCCAAGCCACCTGGAGGAAAGTGGTTTTTACCAGGGGTCTACCAAGGCTCTCCCAAAATTCAATAAGAGACTTAGCATGAATGCAACCATGACACCACATCTCCCACTACTTATGCCAGATTTCTTTAGAGAGAGGGTATGAGAAAAATAAGTGGGAGATGCTTTCCCCATTCAACATACAGAGGGAACAAAGAGATGGCCCATGGAACCCTCTCCTTTGAAGGTTATCCCAAGTAAGACATTTATTTTGAGCCACCAACCATAAGAAAAATTTAAACTTAGGCCAAGAAAACTTATACTAAACCTTTTTCCATCGAGGAACTTCAATAAGTCTATGTCATTGTTTATCCAGCCAAGCATAGCCTTTGGCTACACTAAGCTTTCCTTTAGGACACGGACCCAAAGCAAGGATATCCTTGTCTTTAGAAGAGTTGCATAGCCTATCAGAGAGAAGGCTAGCAATTTCATTTTGAATCTTCATGGGACCACCCAAAGGCCACTCCCGTAGGTCCTTCCAACAACCCACATCTACAGAACCACATAGTTTGACATTCTTGAAATGTGTCAGCTTAGTCCACCTAGCAACCGTAAATATATGGAAAAAGAGGCTAGAAATGGGGGTAGTTGGAAAGAATGGGAGGATGGTCATCCCATGAATTCCACAAGAACAAAGCACTTGATCCCTCATTACATATCCAGAAAAGTCCTTCCTTGATAAGAAGTGCCCCCTTTTTAAAAGTATCCCAACTAAAGGAACCTTTCCAAGCAAGACCTAGTCTTGGGATATCCTGACAATCCACTCCTAGAAAATACTTGTGGGCTAGAATCTTTGGCCAATCTCGATCCTAATTATTGCACCACCTCTAGTATAACTCAGCAGCCAAAGCCTTGGCAACAAGATCCATAGATTTGAGACCTAGACCCCTAGCAAACTTTAGCAAGAAGACTGTGTCCCAATTGACAAAGCTCTACTTTAAAGAAAGAAGATTTCTTCACCAAAGAAATTGTTGAGATAGAGCATCAAATTCATTCATAAAACTAGTACGAGGAGTTTGCACAAGACACCTATAAATGGGAAGAGCCTAAATCACTATCTTGAGGAGGATAACTCTCCCAACAGAAGAAAGCCACCTATCAGTCCAGTGACTCACCTTGCTATCGAATTTATCTAAAAGGTCTTGCTAGTAGTCCTTCAACTGAACTCCCAGAGCCAAGGGGAATCCAAGGTGAATTAGAGGAAGAGAGCCAATCTAAAACCTAATAATCCTAAAAATTCTATGCTAGATCAGCTGTGGAGTATTAAAGAAATAAATAGATGACTTACCTAGGTAAAAGTACAAAGTTGTGTCACCTTTCAAGCGGACTTATCAGAATGACTAAATTTGAGTATTTCTATCCAAAAATATATATTTTTCAAACATATCATCTAGATAAATTCATTCTATCTAAGTTATATATGGTGTCATAGTTTTCCAATTGAAAAAGTCTATTAAATGCATATTTTATACTAGTTTGTATCCAATTACTAAAGAAATAAAATTGTTTCAGAAAATTGACGTTTCAATAACTATGACTATTTTTTACGATATTTTTTAGTAACATTTAAACACCATTTTATAGAGCTCAAAGTCAAGAATATTCTCATATAGAGCTTATAGTGTTTTAATTAGATATAGTATATTGTAAAAAAATTCTCCAAGCACATATTTTAACACTCGAAAAGATGTCAATTTTGAGAAAGAAAAAAATATTAAATCATATCAAAAAAATTAAAAATTAAATCATATCCCTCTAAAGGAATAGTGGTATGGAGAAAGGAAACTCCAGTTTTGTACCAGATTAATAAATTTATTGCAGAGATGGGTGAGAATTTTGACAATATAATGGACAACTATTTTGAAGCCTTTAAGGAGAAGATGAACAATAGGTTCTGGATTCTACCAAAATTAGTTGAAGACTACAAGGATGATGTTTGTTTCATGGTTGACTGTGATAGAGTATACATTCAGGTAGTAAGGCCTAGAGTAGTATGGGTGAAACCTCTTCCTTATGAGGTTAATATTGATGGAACAAAGGAGATAATTGAAGCCCTAGTAAATGAGCCTATAGATCCAAAGGTACCCATCTTTGGAACATATGAGGAAGAAAAAGCTAGAATAGAGCTAGAAATTAAGCTTCCATAGGCAGTGAACAAAGGTAAGAGGAGGATTTCAAAACTGAAAACTGCAAGTGCCCCTCTTATGCTTACCAAGGGTAAAGGTGAAAATGAAAAAGATAATACACCTTGTGTCACTATTAATGTTGACGATTATTAGGTGTTGATGAAGGATGGTGAAGAAGAGAACAAGAAGAAGCTAAAGAGGAAGATAGGGAAGAAGAAGAAGATAAAGAAAGTGATCCAATTAGGATAGCTACAAAAGTTATAGCCTCCCTTCCTCACTCTCCAGTAAAATCAGCCACATCATCAGGCATGGAGACAGCTTCAACAAGTGTGATTGTGACTACAATAGATACATCATCTTCCCAATCACTATTTTCTCCCTCTCACCTCCAGGTATCACTAATGGAAGTGTCTACCACTTCATCCACCAAGCTACACTCCTCCTTTTCTTTAGCTCCTGAGTCAAGAACATCAACAGTAAGTGTAGCACCTAGTTCTACAGTTTTATCTACTTTAACTTTGCATACTCCTATAAGTACTCCTGTTGTATGTACGTCAGTTGGCATTCCTCTTGTAATTAGATCAATTTTGGGTAGCACGTCAATTTTGGATTCTTCTAGTTAATATTCTATTAGTAGGCCCCATAAATTTTTTTACTTCAAGCCCTACTATTTCTACCATTATTTTTGTTTCAAAATCCAAAGTGGTAATATCAGAAGTTGAACCAAAGACATCACTTAAACTTATGATTAGTGGAAAAGAAATTGATGAAGAAATAGACTTGCACAAGGAAATTGAAATTCCCAAGTTGGATTTTGATAATGCTATTGTTGAACAAATGAGATTGGTCAGCCAACTTCTTGAGATGAAGGCAAAGCAGAAGCAGCTCAGAGAAGAAAGGGACAGAGAATTTCAAATAATAGAGAGTGCCAAGAATATCTTGACAGAGGACATAGGTGTTGATGTTGATTCATCTCAACATATTTTGTTACAATTAGAAGAAGCAGTAAATAAATTCAATAATGACTCTACTAGCCAAGAAAGTTTGATAGAAAAAGCTGAGAAAAAGTTTGACAATAAAGTGCTCGAGCACATTGCTCAGCATATTGGTATTCATCAGGTAGATCTTTCCTCAATTTTGGCTAATCATTCTTTTACAAATCTAACATCTCTTTTTGCTAAGCTATGTGATGTTACTGAGTATACAAAGGAAATAAAGGGAAAATTAAATATGATAGATGAGGATCTAAAGGCCAGTGCCCAAAAGTTGCAGCTTGACCCCAGCTCAAGATTGGCACATCACATGAGGGTCAGATTCCTATCAGACATGTAGGATGAGTTGTTGAGAGAGGAAGCTAGGATTTGGTCTACACTAATAGACATCAAGAATATGATCCTTCCAATCATGGAAACAATGCAAAAGCATATTGCCTATTCAAAAACATTGATCCATGATAACAATTTTTCAATTGCAGACCATATGATTGTACTCTTAGCAGAAGTTCAAGTTACACTTCAAACCTGCAAAATTTTGCAAGAAAATTGGGATAAGACATTAGCTCTTATTCTTAAAGTACATTATGATTTTCTCTCACATTTTAGTGTCTCTGTATAAGTATGTTGTGTATAAATGTTTGGCATTATTGTCAAAAAAAGGGGAGATACATATGTGCAGAATAAAAGGGGGAAAGACTTGTGCATAATAATAAAGGGGGAGAAATTAAGAAGAGATATTTGTATATAAGCTTTGCATGATATTATGATATGATATGTATATTGTATAGGGGAGATATGTGTAAATGTATATATAGAAAAATTACAAAGACAATTTTTGAAAAATCAAAAATCAAAGTCAGCATGACACTGTACATAAGTTTTGGCTAATAAGTGTTTTTGTCACTAATGCCAAAGGGGGAGATTGTTGGCATTAAGTCTTGTTTGTTATTAGTGGCAACACTTATTTAGATTATGTATGGTTACTAAGTTCATCATTCACTCTCTAGTGTTTACCGAGCCATTTAGTGGTTACCAAGTTTCACCGTTCACACCGAGAATTCCAGTCGTTACCGAGTGAATATAGATAGTGTGAAGTTTAGCAGTTCAGATTGAGTAGTTCAGTCCACACCAAGCAGTTTAGTGGTTACCATACTTCACAGTGTCCACCGAGTCATCAGTTCTTGTGATGTGAAGCCAGTGTTAATTGAGTGATGGGATGAGTAGTGTTTACTAAGTGAAAGCAAGGTAAACATGGAATTCAATTTCTATCGAGTGACACTATATCTACCGAGTCTCCAATGTTCACTGAGTTTGAAGCTACATTGAGTGATTAGTATGGATCGATCCTCTACTTCTACCAAATGCATGACAATGCTGAGTAATGCAGTGGACGCCAAGTATTAGAAGGTCACAAGTTAGCTTTCAGAACCCAAGTTTCTATATTTGGGCCAACTTAGTAATATTGGTGTTATCTTGTGTTTTGGTCGACCTTCTAATTATGAGAATTGGGATGGTATATATGTAATGTATTGTATCATACCCAAGCATGATGAGATAGTACTTTTATGAAAAGAGTGAAAGTGAATGTGATGATAAGCATGTGAATGTGAATTAGCAATAGAGTAAATTGTTTAGCAAGGTCAAATAAGGAGTAGTCAAGTTATATCTATCTCAAATAGGTGATCAACATTTCAAGGATCTAATCAGCAATTCAGTTGTAAGACAGATCTACTATTTCATCCTAATAGGTGAATTAGATTCAAATCCTTTAATAGGGTAGACTTAACAGTCTTTTCTTTAAATCTCTTTATCGAGTGCATACTTCATTGTATGTTTGTATAACCTCTAACAAGGTGGACCTAGTAGTCCCAATTGCTCCTAATAGGGAAGATCATCATAAGTGATCATTGTAAGCCTTAATAGGCCAACTTTATACTGCAGTATTGAAGTTTTGTGGGTATCATCCCCACCCCAGTTTTACTTTCTATTTGGAAGGTTTCTAGATCACCAAATATTGTGTTCATGTGCCATGAATGTTTATCTTTTAGTTTCTCATGCATACAGTAGATTAGATCAATTAATGGTGAATGGATTATGTTGTTAAGTGCTGAATTTGTTAAAAGTTTCAAGGCTACTAATTCACCCCTCCCCTCTTAGTAACTGAGCTAGTCTTGATTATTTTCAATAGCTCCTTCTCCACCCACCAGCAACTAGTAGCCGATAGCAACAAGGGCACCATGACCCATTGTCCACAATAGGAAATGCCAAGGAAGAGCAGACTAGGGCATAGATACCTTAGCCACCTTAGCCCCTACCCATAGCTCTATCATCATCCCCTCGATTCCCATCTCTAATTTATTAGTTATTTAGTAGTAAAAATATATTATATTTATATGATATTAAAAATTAATAAATAAAATTTATACATTAAAAATATTGAATTAATGAGAACAAAATTACTCATGATTGGTGCAAATTAAGTTTTATCTTACGTTTAGTTGTTAGTAATCATATATAGGTTTTTTATATAAAAACTAAGAACTAGTTAGTAATAAATAAGCATTAGTGATAATCAAAGGGTCAATACGGACGCAGGCTAGGGAAGGAAAAGCTAGGGCCAAAGGCACACCCAACTATCCAAACCACCCTACAAGAGTTAACATAGTGGAAAAAACAACATAAACATAGAACTAAGGAGAGAGAACAAGAGATCTTTATTTAATTCATCAAGTAAATAGAATACATGCCCAGCTGTAAGGCCTTCTAGGTTACGACTAGAAATAGAATACAACTTCATGATCCAACTTCAAATTCGCATTTCTAGACTCATATCCTGCTCTTTCTAAAATCTCCCAAAATCTCCCTTTAATCTAAGCCTAAGCGCTCTATTTATACTTGCCAAAATGGCTTACAGAACATTCTAGAACATAGAGAAGCCACAAGTCAGCTCTAACCAAATGTAACTACCTATACCAAAATTAAATGTGAGCAAAGTTGGCTCAAATAGGAACCAGACACAAATTTCTTGGCAAAATAAAGCTTTCCAAAATTGGCACACAACATCCATACGAGCTTGGCATCCAAAGGGATTACACAACAGCAACTATGAACTCAGTAGCAACTGGAACTCAACTATGAACTCGGTAGCAACTAGCAACTAGAACTCAGTAGCAACTAGAAACTGGAACTTGATAGCAACTAAAGCTACTGGAACTCGGTAACAACTGGAAATTGGAACTCGGTAGCAACTAGCAGAAAGAACAAAGGTGGAGGATTACAAGGAAACCTAGGATTCTCCTGCATCAAACAACTAGGGTTGGAGAAAATGATTCTCCTGAATCATGCAAGTGTCACAACCTGAGTTGAATCCAACTCGGATTGAGAAATCCATGTAGCATCTTCAATTGGTCTATTCTTCCACTTCACCAAATATTCATAGTAGTCTTTTCCTCTTGTACTTTTACTAAATCTCTGGTCCAATATCTATTCAACCTCTTCAATTTGCTTCTTAGGATAATCATTAGGTTTAACAACTTCATCATCTGACTCATGATACTTATACAAATCAGCAATATTGAATATAGGAGATATATCCATGTCATTAGGTAACTCAACTTCATATGCATTACCACTGTCAAACTTCTTCAAGATCTTACAAGGTCCAAATTTCTTCATCTTCAGCTTACTGTATGTTCCAACTAGGAATCTTCCTTTCTTTAGATGAACCATCACCTCATCACCAACTTGAAAATCATGGTGTCTTCTAGATTGATCAACATTCTTCTTATACTTTTGATTACTTTGTTCCAACCTCAACTTCACTTCCTTATGCAAAGACTCCATAAAATCGGCAAATTCTTCTCCTACAGCACTTTTCTTTTCTTCACCAGCAACATCTCTCAAATCTGATATACCCCTAGGATGCATTCTGGTAACAATCTCAAAAGGTTTCTTCCCTGTACTCCTATTTACAGAATTGTTATATGCAAATTCAGCTTGTGCTAACACAACTTCCCAATTACTTGGCTTGTTTCCAACTAAACATCTCAGTAAATTTTCCAAGCTTATATTCACAACCTTTGTCTTTCCATCTATTTGTGGATGGAATGTAGAACTAAACTTCAATTCAGTACCCATCTTCTTCCACAAAGTCTTCCAAAAATAACCAACAAACTTACTATCTCTGTCTGAAATAATGCTTCTTAGTAATCCATGCAATCTCACAATCTCTATAAAGAAAAGTTTAGCGAGATGCTCAACATCTGATGTCTTCTTACAAGGTATAAAATGAGCCATCTTAGAAAATCTGTCCACTACAACAAATATGGAATCATACCCCTTCACTGTCTTAGGCAATCCCATAACAAAATCCATATTGATGTCAGTCCAAGGTTTCTCAGGAACAGTAATAGGTGTATACAAACCAATATTTTGACTCACTCCCTTTGCAACTTGACAAAATCCACAACTCTTTACAAACTTTTGAACATCCTTGTACATTTGTGGCCAATAATATTTCTCTTTCAGCAAACTCAATGTCTTATCAATTCCAAAATGTCTAGCTAATCCACCACTATGTTTTTCCTTAATCAGATTCAACCTCATAGAACTTCTAGGAATACACAACTGAATACCTTTGAACAACACACCTTCTTGAATGAAATACTCATCATACTTACTTATGTGATCTGTCAGATTTGGTGCTTTGCACTCTCTCCATGCCTCAAAAAAACAGGATCAGCATCATATAACTCTTTCATCTCATCAAAACCAAGAACTTCAACCTTCATTTCAGTCAACAAAGAACGTCTTCTACTCAATGCATCAGCAACTTTGTTAGTAATTCCACTCTTATGCTTGATCACAAATGTAAAACTTTGCAAGTACTCAACCCACTTCATATATCTTTGATTCAATAGATGTTGACTTCCCAAGTATTGTAAAGCTTTATGATCAATATACAACACAAACTCCTTAGGCATCAAATAATGTCTCCACTTCTTCAATGCTTGAACAATAGCATAAAACTCTTGATCATACACTGAATATTTCTTTTTAGCATCATTCAATTTTTCACTAAAGAAAGCAATAGGCTTACCTTCTTGACTTAATACAGCTCCTATTGCATTACCACTTGCATCACATTCAACTTGAAATACTTTGTTGAAATTAGGTAAAGCCAATGCAGGCAACTCAGCAAACTTTTGTTTCAAAGTCTCAAAATTGTTATCAGCTCCTTGTGTCCACTTGAATTCATTTTTGTCTCCTCTCATTGTCTTAGTCATAACATTACAAACAGAACTAAAAAATTCCTTATAAACTTTTTCTAAAAACTAGCCAAACCATGAAATGATCTTACCTCACCCACATTCTTAGGTGTAGGTCATTCCAAAATTGCTTTTACCTTCTCAAGATCCATCTTCAAACCATCAGCTAAAATCACAAATCCTAGATACACAATCTCCTCTTGCATCAAAGAACGCTTTTTTAGATTTATCAGCAACTTTTCCTCTTTCAACCTCTGCAATACTTTCCTAATATGCTCAAGATGTTCTTCCTTAGTCTTATTGAATATTAGAATATCATCCAAATAAACAATCACAAACTTACCCAAGAATCTTTTCAGAACTTCATTCATCAACCTCATGAAAGTACTAGGTGCATTAGTCAAACCAAAAGGCATAACCAACCATTCATACAAACCCTCTTTTGTCTTGAAAGCAGTCTTCCATTCATCACCTTCTCTAATTCTAATCTGATGATAGCCACTCTTCAAATCAATCTTGGTAAAATACTTTGCTCCACTCAAACAATCCATTATGTCATCCATCCTCGGCATAGGAAACCTATATTTCACTGTTATCTTGTTAATGGCTCTGGAATCAGTACACATTCTCCATTCTCCATTCTTTTTAGGTGCTAATATAGTAGGTATAGTACATGGACTCAAACTTTCTCTAATCAAACCTTTCTGCAACAACTCATGCACTTATATGTTAAGTTCTTCATTCTTTGTAGGTGTCAATCTATATGGTGCTTTATTCGGCAAACTAGCTCTAGGAATCAGATCCATACAATGACTTATACTTCTTACAGGAGGCAAACCATCAGGAATATCTTCAGCAATAATACCTTTATACTCATTCAGCAACTCTACAATTTCTCCTAGTACTCAGCTTCCATTGGTTTCTCAGTCACCATTGATAAAACTTGATTTTCTTGGAATTATAGCAAAACAAACTTGATTCTTCTTCAGTTCCTTTTCAAATTGTTTTCCATTAATCATGCAAATTTTTATAGCAGTACAATTTACCTCATTTGGAACTTCAATCAAAGGCAACAATGTTTGTTTCTTCCCATTTACCCAAAGGGATATTGATTCAATCTTCCATCATGTACAACATATCTATCATATTGCCAAGGTCTACCCAACAAAATATGACAACAATCCATAGGCATAATATCACACAAAACTTCATCAAAGTAATGTCCAATCTTGAACTTCACAAGGCATTGCTCACTTACCAATATCTTATGCTCACCTTTGATCCATTAAACATGATAAGGTTTGGGATGTTTCAGCCTCTGCAACTGCAACTTTGTAACTAGCTCTTCTGATGCCAAATTTGTAGAACTTCCACTGTCAATGATCACTTTGCAACATTTTCCAGCCATCTTACATCTTGTTTTGAAAAGACTTCTCCTTAAAATAGGTTGCTCATCACTTCCCTTATTACATAAGGTTCTTCTCATCATCATATTTTCTCCAACCTCAAGTCCACTTGGTGAACCCTCATCATCTCCTTGAATCCTAGCATTTCTATTGTTCTGTCTACTTTCAAAGGGTCTACTTTCAAAGGATCTATGCCCTTCTTTGCCACATCTAAAACAATTACCATGAAATCCACCTCTAGAATAAGAATTACCTCTTCCTCGGTAAGAATTAGTGCCTCCTCAGTAAGAATTACCACTTTTCCATTCAGTTTTTCCTTTGTCATCGTTATTCCATTCAGATTTGCCTTTATCTTGCACAAAATTATCAGATCTACTACCTTCACCATAAGATCTACCTCTGCCTCTCTGGAATTTGCCACCTCTACCTCTTTGTCTTTGTTCATGCTTCTTTGTCAAGATCTCCTTAGCTTTCAATGCATATTGGTATGCTTCTTCTACACTTTCCAACATCACAAAACTTATCTCATCTTGTATTCCTGATCTCAATCCATTAATGTACCTTGCAATTTTCTCAACATCATCATCCACATGTCTAAATTTGATGTCCAATCTATAGAATTCCTCAGTATACTCTTTCACAGTCATGTCTCTTTGTCTCAAATTTTGCATCTTTCTCAACAAACTAACCTAGTAATCAGCGAGAAGGAATTTGTTCTTTACCTTGCTCACCATCTTCACCCAAGTTTTGATCTTTTCCTTTCCTCTCCTTTGTCTATCAGTTTGCGAATTCTCCCACCACAGTGAGGCATGACCTTTCAACCTAATAACTACAATCTTCACCTTCATATTATCAAGAGTGTTTTCATACTCAAAGAACTTCTCGATATCAGAGATTCAATCCAACACAACATTGGTATCCAATTTTCCATCATAAGAAACAACTTCCATAGTAGGCTTTTTATTTTCCCTAGACAACACTCTCAACAACCTTGCTTCATCTTGATCTTCTTCAAGTTCTGGATTAGGGTTTGGTGCTACTACTTCATCATCACTTACATCATCTAGATGTGCTCCTCTCCTCTAGGTTGTCTCCATAGCATCTAATCTGGCTACAATTTGTCTCAAAGTATCCAATATTGCATTATCAACATTTCCTCTACCTTGAACCATCTTTACAAATCAGGTTCCTGCAAGATCGTAACCCTCTGCAAGTTATAGGTCAAATCGGCAGATCTGTCACCCTACAACCAAATCCAAATCAGGGTTCTACATGATCCAATCTCCACAAGGACGAACCTCAAGCTCTAATACCACCTGACATGGGCTTGGGAAGGAAAAGCTAGGGCCAAAGGCACACCCAGCTATCCAAACCACCCTGCAAGAGTTAACACGGTGGAAAACACAACACAAACATAGCACCAAGGAGAGAGAACAAGAGATCTTTATTTAATTCATCAAGTAAATAGAATACATGCCTAGCTGTAAGTCCTTTTGGGTTACGACCAGAAATAGAATACAACTTCACGATCCAGCTTCAAATTCGCATTTCCAGACTCATATCCTGCTCTTTCTAAACTCTCCCAAAATATCCCTTTAATCTAAGCCTAAGCACTCTATTTATACTTGCCAAAATGGCTTACAGAACATTTTAGAACATAGAGAAGCCACAAGTTGGCTCTAAGAAAATGTAACTACCTATACCAAAATTAAATGCGAGCAAAGTCGGCCCAAATAGGAACCAGACACAGATTACTCGGCAAAATAAAGCTTTCCAAAACTGGCACGCGGCACCCATACGAGCTCGACATCCAAAGGGATTACACGACAACAACTATGAACTCGGTAGCAACTGGAGCTCAACTACGAACTCGGCAACAACTAGCAACAAGAACTTGGTAGCAACTAGAAACTGGAAGTCAGTAGCAACTAAAGCTACTTGAACTCGGTAACAACTGGAAACTGGATATCGGTAGCAACTAGCGACTGGAACTCAGTAGCAACTGGAAATTGGAACTCGGTAGCAACTAGCAACTGGAACTCGATAGCAACTAGAAACTAGAACTCGGTAGCAACTAAAGCTACTGGAACTCGGTAACAATTGGAAACTGGAACTCGGTAGCAACTAGTAGAAAGAACAAAGGTGTAGGATTACAAGGAAACCCAGGATGCTCCTGCATCAAATACTTAGTAGCATGTCATCATTAAAGTCTTAATGAATAAATAGATAAAATATTATATTATATTAAATTATTAATTTATCTAGTACATAAAAATTATGATTGAATAATAAATTTATTTTCTTAAAATAGTTAAATATAAATAAATTAAATTCTAATTAATTTAAAATTCAAAATTGAAAAATGTTTTTAAAAAGACTAAAAATATCATGTATTTATATTTATTTATCATATATAATAAAACGATTATATAAAAAATCTCATAAAAAATTATTATTAAAAAATAAAATAACATGAAAAGATTAAAAAATTAAAGTAATATGAAAAAAATGCCTAAAAATAAGACCAAAATATACTAAAACAATTATAAAAATTTGAAGTTAAACTAATTTAAAAAGTAAAAGTTAAACTTATTTAAAAAATAGAAATTAAATTAATTTTAAAAGTTAAAAATTAAAATTATATAAAAAATAAACAAAATAATTTTAAAAGCTTAAATCTAAATCAACTTAAAAAATTAAAATCAAACTAAGTTATTTTTCAAAATAAAATATAGATTAACTTTTTATTTTCTAACAACTTTGAGGTATATAATCATAAATAAAAAGTTTTGAGAAAAAAGACCTAAGTTTCCATATAAATGCATATAAGCTTAACAAAATCAGTCCTTGAATTCTCAATCCCATTTTCGAATGTTAAAAACCTTCAAAATGTTTAATAATGGAATGGAGATTTTCAAACAATAATAATATATGAAAAATTAGATGATTCAAGTGTTCTTCCCCAAGTTAACATAATAGCTATACAAAATGTTATCATACACTTGTATACTAATAAATGATACAATTTTTTCAGAAGTTGGACTCAATCCCCTTAAGGAACCTCATATTCACGGATCAAATTTATTATTTCACTATCTTGATGCAATTCTAAGTATTAGATTCCAACCTATATCTACATTTTTTAAATAAACAAGCATTTGCATTAGGAAAAGGATCTCGGAGCAACACACCTTAACTTCAGGTACCTAGAGATCCAAAATTATATGCTAGATTTGGATGATTTTTCAGTATGTCTTTGCATGTGAGTTGATTGTTAAAGTCAAGATTTCAACTAGGTCAATAAACACAAAGTAGTCAACAATAGTCATTTCAAAGTATTGTTTGATATTCCCTACATTCTTGCATAAATAGTTGGGTGCATAGAAATAACAGTACTTGTGGTCAAATGTTTCTATAGTCATTATTGGATATCCTAATAGTGGTGCACAAATAAGTCAATTATTAACCAAAAATGATAGACTATTAGTACATGTTGATTGGCTAATGTGTTATTTGTACTTGTTGATAGGCTAAGTACTATTGTAACATGTTTTGAATTTCTAGTGATTAAATGAATTTTAAAATACCAATTGAAATTCACTTTATTTCATGTTTTATATAAATTTTATGTTTTCAAAAACCACCTCACAATTTTTTAACTTTATAATTTTTATAAATTATTTTTCTAGTTTTTAATTGGTTAAATGAATTTGACTCTTATATGCCAATTTATCCATTTTATTATTAAATATTATTTGTAAAGCTTATTTTCTTTAATAATTTTTAATTCCTAATTTTAATTTTTCTAAGTTTTTTTAATAATATTATTAAAGGAATGAGAAAGTAGGTTTTTCTAGTTATTTCTTATGGAGTTTTTGAACTAGTTATTAATAATATTAAATCTCAATGGCTCTGTCCACTTTTTATTTTTATTTTAAATGTGTTTTAATAATAATAAATTATTATTTAGGCAAGAGCCTACAACACAACAGTAACTTGTGAGCCTCTTATGTGGGAGGTATTGGGTTCGAATTCACTTAACATATAAAAATAATTAATTACAATAAATAACAATAATTAATCTAGACTTTGGCCATTTACCAATCAAAAAATAAATAAAAATTATTATTTGTGTTTTTTTATATTTCATTAGTGAATTCTAGGTGTGAGCTATTAAATTCTATAAATATTATTTTTAATATAAAATATTAATATATTAATATAAAATGGTATAAACTATAAAATATTATAGGACAATAATATATCATATATAGTCTTATTATCATATATAATTAAATAATATATTAATTATATTAAATTAAAATTAAGACAATAAAATTAAAATTAAAAATTAGCAATTAAAAAATTATAATTTATAAACAATTTTGAGGTAGTGGTTTGTATTTGTGGTATAGTTTAATTAATTATAATAGTTAAAATAAAAAATTAATAATTATATATCCATAAAAAAAAAAATAGTTATAAGAGAAAAATTGAATTAATTGTAATAATAAAATTTAACAATATTTAATCAATATATGTGTGAGTAAATAATATTATTTAATATAAAAATATTTATGGTTCAAAATAATTTATAATTTATGAAGTTACTATAATAACCTAATTTTAAATGTGTATAAGTTATTATAAATTATTTAATATGTTCTATATATCCTAAAATATCATCATAAGATAGGGATGTCCTTCCTAGAAATCAGCTCCTATAAAAATCAAAATATATGCACTACTCAAGTTGATGTAAAATAATTTTATTGATTTTAAAACTTAGAAATTTGGAATATAAACGTCAAAAATATAAAAATAAAAATAAAAATATCATTTATATAAGAAATATTAACCACAAGTTAAAAGCAAGTGATAATAATATTAGCCTACGAAAAATATAATAATGAATATTTAAATAATTATAATCAAATAAATCTTTCTACTACAACTAAAGAGGCAAGTGGCAGGCAAATGGCATTAGTATCTGTATATTTGTATGTTATAGGAGAAGAATTCTACTATAAAATTCTAAAGGGTTTATCTTCTTGGTTCAAGTAATGAGTTGTCATTTTGGAGTCTAAGGTTGGAATATCAAGAGAGAGACATCTTTGTGTGAATTTTAAGTTGTGACTCTTGATCTTATATTGGTTGTATTTGTCTCATTGTAAAAGATGAACTCTGAGTTGAAGGTAGAATGATTAATCAATCTTTTCCTCCATATGCCACCTTATATTTAGAAATTAATATAATATATCAACAATTATTAACATTCATAAAAGGTAGAATGATTAATGAATCTTTTCATCCATATGTTACCTTATATTTAGAAAATTAATATAATATATCAACTATTATTAACATTACTAGAACATTAAACGAGTAATAATTAGAGGAGATCTTTATTATTGTTTTTTTTTTTTTTTTTTATGAATAGTCCTTTTTAATTAATAAAATTTACTAAGATTACAATTCACAAAAAAGGGGTCGGGGGATACAGGATCACCCCGCGAATGAGTTCAAATGGTTGAAGCCGGAATAAACAACATGGCCTTAGCTAGAAACTATAAACTATTCATCAAAAAAAAAAAAAAACTTTTAAGCTACCAAGGGAGTACCAGCAGAGGGAGGAGGATCATCTTTATCAGGAGATCCCCATGCATCGGTGGGATTGTGAGGCGGACTGGGAATAGTCCAGCCATCAGTAGCATCAGCAGGGTCTGGGGTAGTCGTAGTCTTCGCATCCTTCTTGTCTGGCCGCGGAGGAGAAATTGCTAAGGCCAGCCAAGGAAACTTGCTAGAGTACGCCCATCTAGGGGAAGGAGCAGAAGACCGGCCAGAAGCCTGCCCAGGGGGGGGAGCCAGGGACCAACCAAAACCACCATGTGGTGGGGAAGCGGAGTGACACCTCCAACCGCCATGGCCACCGTAGGGAGAGCAATGGCGAGGACCCTGGGAGTGCAACATGTGTGAATGGCAGCTAGAGGATTGGCGTCAGGAACAGTGACCGCGAGACGAGGAGGCATCGGCCGAGGCATCAGAAGGCACTCTGATAATGGTGCAAGCAACATTGCCCCAATGATTTGACAATTCTTGTAAATGTGCAACCTCCAGGGAAACTTTATTAGCTTGCACCTGTATCTTCATAATGACATTGTTACAAATGCATGCCTTAGTGTACATTGCAATGTTAACATCCAAAAAATTGTGAGTGAATAAAACTGCATTCCTATCTTTCCATAGAGAAAAAAAAATTTCCATCTTGAAAGTATGCCAAATTTGGGAGAATTTCTAAGGAAATCTGGGGCAATCACCCAGTAGGATCATGTGCCATGAAAAAGGTTCGGGCCTAAAAGGCTTGAAAAAATCATGAATCCAGTGCCAATAATTCTGAGCACGATTGTAAAACCAAAAAATATGCAAAAAGGACTCAGGTTGGCCACAAAAGGGGCATCTAGGACCAGGAACCCCAATGTGCTTGAGTCGAGGCCCCAGGGGAAGACCTTGGAAGGCAAGGCACCAAGAAAAGTGTGCAATCTTAGGTTCTGTAATGGCACTCCAAATGGTGTCGAACTGTTTTCTCCATTGAGAAAGCAAAGAATGCAAATGCCACCATTGATTAAGTGTGTCCACCATTGGAAGGTGGGGCGAAAGCCATCTGTATCCCATATTGGGCTTATAATTGGTAAATGGAGTGGTAGGAAACTACTTCCAATCATACCACCAAGGACGAACAGACTAAATCCCCACTTTATGAAGTAAGTGCACAAGGATGGAAGACAACAGAAGGTCATAAGTCTGGCGATCGGCATGAACAAGGCAGTATTGAACTTGCATATCCTCCCATGACCTAAAATTCATGGTGACTCTTGAAAAAATGTCCTTGGTAGTGCGGATGCCACGTTTAAAGAAATGCAGAGCACTAGCACCTTGAGTCTTGGCAAGAGGAGTACCTTGGAAGGCAAATAGGGGAGACCACCAAATGTTTTGTTGATTTAAGGACAACCCATTGTGAAACTCATCACCAGCCCAACGAAGCCAAGGTTTAACAGCTTCCCAGTCTTTCTAGATGCTCTTAATAACAAAAGAGCCCTGTATGACCACTGGTTCACGCATAGTGAGAAGGGTCTGAAAACCAATCCCCTTCTACGCCGGTCTGTTAGTAGGGAAGCCTGAAGAGATGCAATGCCTAACAAGAATTTTCCAGGCTTCATCTCCAGAAATAGCTCTGATAATCCATTTAGCATAGAGGGCAAGGCCTTGCTTTCGAGTGGAAAGCAGGCCGAGACCCCCAGATTCCCTTGGGAGACAACACAAATCTCAAGCAACTCTATGAAAACCATGATGGTCAGAACCAGAGGCCCAAAGAAAATCTCTGAGGAAACGTTCTAATTTGAGATAGGAAGCTTTGGAGGGAGCCCAACAAGAAGAATAATACACATGGGTGGCAGCCAAAATCTTAAAACAAATTTGGAATTTACCAGCAAGAGAAAGCGGCTTAGTGATCCAATAATCAAGCTTTTTGTTAATCTTTGTAAGCACAGCATTCCAAAGTTCCATAGGGGAAGCCTGGAAAGCAAAGGGAATGCCAAGAAAGTGGAAGATTTCTCCATGAGTAACCCATTTCCATTGGAATTTTCTGAACCAAGGTGGAGCTGGCAAAAAGGACTGTCGGTAGCAGAGCATTTTATGCCATTGAATGGCAGAGCTAGAGGCTTGACAAAAAGTGTCCGGACAAATTAAAGCATTTTTGATGTTTTCTTCATCTTCAAGAAGAGTAAGAAAAGAATCATCAGCAAAATGCCCATTGACTAACTGGGAGGAAGAATTAGGCAAGGAAATGCAATGGACCAGTCTTGAAGACACAGAGTGAGCAAGTAAATAACCAAAACCTTCAGCAGCAAGGACATAAAGCGCTGGAGCTAGCGGACAACCTTGTCTGATGGAACGAAAAATTCCAAAAGCTTTAGATTGCAAATTATTGATGGTAATGCAAGCATTAGCGTCACCAAAGAGCATCTCCATAGACTGAAGACAATTGGGACCAAAACCCAGAGCTTGAAACATAGCAAAAATGAAAGCCCATTCAATGTGATCATAGGCTTTAGCAAAATCTATCTTTAAAAGATAGCCTGCTGCTTGGACTTACGAGCCCATTCCATACCTTCCCAGACAGCAATGATGTTGTCAAGAATATACCTGGATTTGATGAAGCCAGTTTGTTCAGGCCGCACAATTAGAGGAAGCATATGGCAAATTTTGAGAGAGAGTACCTTAGCAATGATCTTATAAGACACATTTAGGAGGGTGATGGGCCTCTAGTTGCAGATGTCCTCAGGATCACCAACTTTAGGTATGAATTTAATATTGCCTTTATTTATGATCACTCCTAAGCTTTTAGAATGGTATGCTTCAAGATAGACTTTGTGCAGATCAGGACCTATTTGCTCCCAAAAATGTTTGTAAAATTCACAAGGAAATCCATCACACCCAGGGGATTTGTCATCCACCATGGAGTAAACTGCCTCTTTAAGGTCTCAGAGGGAAAGAAGTTGCTCACAAAAAGCGCATTGCTCAATCGCGAGGCGGTTTGGAGTAACAGTAATACACTTTCTAAGAGCCTCCTCCTGAGCAACCGAATGGCCCTGCGAAGCAAAGATGTTCTCATAGTGAAGAACAAAAGCTTGCAGGATGTCAGGCAGATTGCAAAGAACATCAGTTCCCTATTTTACCTTTTTAATCCCAACATTTATATGACGGGCTCGGAGAGCCTGGAAGAACTCCTTTGAGGCTTTGTCGCCAACCTCTAACCAGTGGAGACGGGCTTTGATTTGAGCTCCTCGGGCAACATAATTATCAGCAATTTGCTTTTCATGGCGAAGCTTGGCAAGTTGAATTTGAAGATCCACATCAAAGGGGTTGAAGGTGAGAGCTTCAGAGGCTTTTCTGAGGGCAAGGGTGTTGGCTTCATAAGACTATTTTCTAAAAATTGTTAGCCGACACCCGTAGAAGTGCAAAAATCTAGCCGTTCTGGTAATGGCATCATTCCACCATTGAATCCAACCTCGATGGGAATGTGGACGTGGTTCTAAATTCCAGACATGTTGTATTTGGGAGATGGTGGAAGCATGCAACAACATAGACGTGTTGAGGAAGAATTGAGACTTGGTCACTTTAGGGATAGTTGTTTGCCAAAAAATGCCAAAAAAAATGGGATAGTGGTTTGACAACATCACATCTATTAGGGGAATGACAGGTAGATCATGATCTTCAGAAAAGGAAAAAAATGATTGCACCGAGATCATAGCACAATCAAGATGTTTCAATATGCGTTCAGGACCGGCTTGAAAATTGGACCAAGTGTGCCAGGCCCCACTATCATGACGGCGGCTAGTATTGGGATCAAAAAGGCCTAATTTATGACGCATGTAAAACCAAGCTTCTCTTTCCCTAGCTATCCAACGGAAAGGCAAAATGCCATCTTTGTCAGAGGTCACTTCAACCATATTGAAGTCCCCACACAGGACCCAAATAGCTAGAAGCAAGTTTTCAGCAAACTAAACCCACATTTGTGCCCTTTCCACAGCATCATTGGAAGCATAAACATTAATGACTCCAAAAGAATGATTTTTAATGGAAAGAAAAAGCCAAATAATATGGTGAGTGGGGTCAAAACCATGCAAGATAATAGCAGAATGAAGGCGAGGTGAAAGGAGAGTAACTACACCACCTCGGCCAGCTTCATGCTGAGAAGAAAACATGACGCTATCCTGCCAAATGACGCAGCATGCAGTAGAAAGCATGAAACCAAAAATCTCAACTTCTTGCAGGCAAAGACAATCTAAATTGCTAAGTCTATGATGGGTATCCCAGACATAGTACTTTCTGGGGAGATCTCTAAGACCTTGAACATTCCAAGAGAGGAAGTTCATGAGAACTCTTCCATACCATCCTCGTCCTCCAAAGAGGAGTAACTATTCTAAAAAAAGGTAGAAACCGGGTGGAAGTCAGACAAAAAATCCTCTAAACTTACAACCTGCCGTTTTACCCCTGATATCTCTGTACATCCAGGAGGACTGCAAGAACACCTTGTTGTTGGTGGAACTATGGAAGAGACTGCAAGAGAGAATGAGCCCCAGCCAAGGATGAGGCCCTGGTGGCTGCCTTAATCCCCTGTGAACCAGTAGGGTTAGAAACCTGCAAAACCAAAACAAGTGTAATGGAAGTCGCTGGCATCTCCACGCTAGTAGGCGCTGACACTTTGATGAAAATAGGAGAAATCGTGGTAACTGCTGCATAAGATGGCTTGGGGGCCAAAGGATTCAAGGCAGGCTTGCCCTTGCGCCCAACAGTAACCCATTCTTCTTTTTTTCCTTCGACCTGTTTGACAGGCATCACTTTAGGCTAGGGTTTGACCCTAGGCATAGCCAAAGGGGAATCCCTGATCTTATGTTCTGTAGACTGGCACCTATAATAGGTGTTAGGTAGGTTCAAGTAAAGCACCTTCTGTGAGAAGGTTTGAGCACCAATCTGGATTTCCACAGAATCCTTGAGATCTTTAGAAAGATTAACTTCAATGCAAACACGCCACTGAGGGTGAGCATTAAAAAATTTCTCTGGCTCCTTGGTAACAACTTTGCCAAGGGCTTGGGCAATAGACTCAATAAAGGGTCGGCAGGGCAAGGGTAGACCTGGGAATTCGACCCAAACAGGAACCCTAAGCTTTTTATCATCCGAGACAAAGAAGTCTCGGGACCATTTTTGAAAAACAAGCAGAGAGGAACGCACAGACCAAGGGCCATTGGTAAAAGCCATGTCAGCTTGTGATGGGTTGCAAAGCAAAATAAAAATAAAAAACCTTTGGTAAGGTTTTGCACAGTGTCAAGGCAGACTCCATGAGGAGTCCAACTTTTGTTGACCCATTCTCTGAGCATAGCTTCAGGGGGAGTCCTACCAAAAAAATACCCTATCAAGGTATGTTGTTTTAACCAGTCACATGCAGCATCAAATTCTTGCAAAGGAAGGACAATATCAGGATTACCTCGTGGAAGACCTTTGGGACAAACTTGCGTGGGCGTTTGTTCGGTGGCGGCGCCATGGCAGTCTGAAGCAGTAGCGTGAATACCAGAAACAACTGGTTTACTACTAGCCGGAGCCATTATATCCTAATCTAAAGCTCTTGCGATAAATGCAGTATGACAAGTGCCGACAGAAGGGGAGTGCAAGCGAAGGGTCGTATGCAAAAAATTGAAAGTTCGCATGAAGCAAGAAAACCCTAGCAGAGCAAAAAATCTCCCTGACTTTTACCCTCTGTAAATATGGTCTGATTTTTATTATTGTTTGATGAATGAGAATGTTAAAATAACTCCTGCAACTTGTGATGTATTCAATACAAAGGGTAAACTATGACCTCACGCATTCATTACGTCATTCATCTGTTCAAACCAACTCTTCTTCGAAACCTTATCCAGTCGGCAGAATACTAGCTACCGTATGGCACCACTCAAGCAAATTTTCACAATAAAATTATTCTTTTATTTTTTTGAATAGTGGGTAAATGTGATCTAAAAATTGATAACACAATTAAATTCAAAAAACAACTAAAATCTTTATATTCAATAAAAAGCATATTAACTTATCAAGCCAACTAGCAAAAAGAGATTGGCTCTCTCAGTTTCTAGAAATAGTGGTAATTAGATATTTCCCGCTTAACATATCAATTCTCAATACTTATAACTTGAAAATTCTCAACATATTAATGTCAGATGCTGAAATCTATCTAATGACATTCGCTTCCCACTTCCCATTATTGTCTAAAGTCGGAAAAAAACATAGTATAGAGGAATTTATACCTAACATTTTTTACCTTCATTTCTTTGGCAGTAGTCATAAATCATTGCAATGAATTGACAGATTTCACAAACCTACTTTGAGTGTTATTAATTGATTGTTTCTATCTTAAATGTCCTATTTTGTAGTAGCTGCTTCTACTAACTTTATATGTCTACATTTTCTAATTCTTATATCAATTTTGTAGATTTTTATGGTGATATCTGTAGGTGGGTGAAGAGCTTAAAGCTAATATTTCAGGAATGATATCACAGTTTCTAATTCGTATATCAATTTTGTAGATTTTTAAGGTGATCCTTTGTAGGTGAATGAAGAGCTTAAAGCTAATATTTCGAGGGAATGATATCTACAGTTTCTAATTCGTATATCAATTTTGTAGATTTTTACAGTGATCCTCTATAAGTGAGTGAAGAGCTTAAAACTAATCTTTAGACTTTCTCGCATTTACAAAGCTCTTTATAGAAATCATAGAGTGTCAGGTGGTCTAAAATTGTTATTTTAAAATGTTCATCTGATACTAGCCACGAAGACCATCCATGGTACTTTTTGCACAAAAGGATGAATCAGCAACCAAGAAAATTAAAAAATGATCAACTATTATTTTTTGGAACTTTTTATGGAGGTAATTCCCCTAATCCAAAAACCTCTTTTATTCAATGTAAGGAAAGACATAGAAACTAAGATTGAAGGAGATAACATAGCTAACCTAAGACTTAAAAATGTATTTAGTATTTTATTCTATATCTGTGTGGATTATGTAGATGGGGAGATGTTAAATTTTCTATTTATTTTAATGAGAGGTTCTTGTGTTCCTTGAAATATAAGCTAATGAGTTTGACTTAAAAACTACACAGTGGAATAACACAATTTGACTTACTGGAAAAAAAAAATCTCCTACTTCAAAGATATTAAGTTTCTCCATTTTATAATGATGTACTTGCAAGCTTCTTGAATCAACTTTTAGGGTTATGATTTATCATCAAAATACTATACATACTAATCTTGTGATGGATCATGGAGTTTCACATTTCAGATCATGATGTACTTGTATACTTCTTGAATCAACATTTGGGATCATACTCTATGATCCATTATCAGAATAGTATACAATATACTATTCTTATGAGGGATCATGGAGTCACACATTTCGGATCATGGATTATGTTATACTTGTAGGATTCTTGAATCAATGTTTGGGATCATACTCTACAATCGATCATCAGAATAGTATACAATATACTACACTTATGACCAATCATAGAAGTTACACATTTCAAATCATAGATATACTTGTATGCTTCTTGAATCAAAAAATATACTAAAATAATTATAAAAATATGAAAAAGATTGTGACAAAAATATACTAAAATAATAATAAAAATTTGAAGCTAAACTAGTTTAAAAAACTAAAAGTAGTTACAAAATAAAATTATTTTTAAAATGAACTAAAATAATTTGAATAGCTAAAAATTTATTTTAAATCAAATTTATTTCAACTTAAAAACTTTAAATCAAACTTCATTTTATAGAATAAAATATAGATTAACTTACTATTTTCTATAACTATGAAGTGTATAATTGTAAATGAAAACATTTTGAGGAAAAGGACCTAAGTTGCCATATAAAAGCATTTGAGCTTAACCAGCTAGACCTTAAAAGAGTTTAAAGTGTTTAAATAGTGAAAGGGAAATTTTCATACAATAACAATTTATGAAAAATGAAGAATTAGATGATTCAAGCGTTGTTCCCTAAGTTAAAATAACATCTCAAGAATTGTAAGGTATAGATTCTTTTCACTCAATATATTTTTGAACATTAATGAAGTGTGATCTTTGATTTCAAATCATTTACATAAAAATAGAAATATGATGATTAAATTGGCAATGACTATGTCAATGCTCATTTTGTTTGGAGTATATCTTCACAAAACTATATCATACACTTGTATACCAATAAATGAGACAATCTTTTTAGAAGTTCAACTCAATCCTAAGTATTAGATTCAAGCCTATATCTACATTTTTTATTCTATTATATATATATATATATATATATATATATATATATATATATATATATATATATATATATATATATATATATATATATATATATATATATATATATATATATATATATATATATATATATATATATATATATAATTTTGATTCAGGACTACTCATTTCATTAATCATCTTATAAGTTAAATAAACACATATATGCATTAGGGAGAGGAGCCACACACCTTAACTTCACGTACCTAGAGATCCAAAACTATATGAAAAGCTAAAAATGATAGACTATTAGTACAAGTTGATTGATAGACTATTAGTACAAGTTGATTGGCTATTGATACATGTGTTATTAGTACTTGTGGATAGGTAATACTACTAAGCAGTGATTAAATGAGTTTTAATATACCAATTGAAATTCACTTTATTTTATGTTTTATACAAAGTTTATGTTTTCAAAAATCACTTCAGAATTTTTTAACTTTATAATTTTTATAAATTAATTTTCTAATTTTTAATTGGTTTAATGAATTAGACTCTTATATACCAATTTACAAGTTGAAATTAAACCATTTTATTAATAAAAATTATTTTTAAAGCTTATTTTCTTTACTAATTTTTAATCCTTTATTTTAATTTTTCTAAATTTTTTAAGAATAATAAAAAAAAAAATTTAACTTGACGTTATTTTAATATCTCATAAGTGAAATCTAGGTGTGAGTTGTTCAATTGTATAAATATTATTTGTAATATATAATATTACAAATATTAATATAAAATGATATAAATTATAAAATATTATATTATAATAATATATCATATATATAATCTTATTGATTGTATATAATTAAATAATATATTAATAAAATAAAATTAAAATTAAGACATAATAAAAATAAAATTTAAAATTAGAAAAATTATAATTAATTTTGATTAATGCCGATAGGCATTCTACAATGGCAAAATGGGGTAATGAGATGGTGTGAGCATGTTAATGTTAACTTTTATTCTTATGTGTTAAATTTGACAACCATCTACATGTCAAAATTTTAAATCTTATTATAAATAGAATATACTTTTACAAATAATTTAATAAATAGAACATAAAATATCCATAATATTTGTAGATATAAATAATCCATTTTTTAAGAAATTAAAATAAAAAGCTTAAATTAGTAAAATAACTAAATAAATGGATATAAAGGAAATATAAATAATTTTATATTTAGCAAATTAAATTATAATTATTTTGTAGTGGGTATCTATCGGCATTTCTTTAGATAGATTTATTTAAGATATCTATACTAGTAGGCATTCTACATAGGTAGAATGGGGGATTGGAATGGTGTGAGCGTGTTAATGTTAACTTTTATTCTTTTAGGTTAAATTTGACAACCATCTATATGTCAAAATTTTAAATTTTATTATAAATATAATATACTTTTAAAAATAATTTAATAAATATCACATAAAAATATATGTTTAAATTATAATATTTGGAGATATAAATTATCCATTTTTTAAGAAATTAAAATAAAAAGCTTAGTAAAAAAACTAAATAAATGGAGATAAAGGAAATATAAATAATTTTAGATATGTAAATTAAATTACAATTGTTTTGTAGTGGATATCTATCAGCATTTCTTTAGATAGATTTATTTAAGATATCTATACTGGTTTATAAACAAGTGTGACGTAGTGGCTTTGTCATATAGTTTAATTAAGCATAGTAGTTAAAATAAAAATTTAATAACTATAGACCATTCAAAAGGAATGATTATTTATAAGATAAAAATTGAGTTAATTGTAATAATAAAATTTAATATTATTTAATTAATATTTTAATATTCTATTCATATTTGCATATGTTTAGAATGAAACTATTGCATAACTTTTTAAAAAAGATTTTAAAATTAACATGTTTTTAAAAGTATATATATATACTAAAAAAACATAGTATTGGCTCTGTTAGGGTTTCTTGCTTCATGCGATCTTTCAATTTTATATGTACGCCTTTTCATCTGAACTTTCCCTCTGTTAGCTCCACTTGTCACACCGCATTTACTACATGAGTTTTTTAGGCTAGGTTATAATGGCTCTGGCCAGCGATGAACCAGTTGTTTCTGATGTTCACGCTATTGCTTCAGACTACCATGGTGCCTCCTCCAAACAAACGGCCGTGCAAGTTTCTCCTAAAGGTTTTTCATGATGTAATCCTGACATAATCCTTCCTTTGAAAGAATTTGATGTTGCATGTGATTGGTTAGAATAGCACACCTTGATAGGTTATTTTGTGGGTAGGACACCCCCTAAAGCTATGCTACAGGAATGGGTTAACAAGAGCTAGACTCTTCATGGAGTCTTCCTTGATGCTGTGCAAAACCTTACCAAAGGTTTTTTTTATTTTTCTTCGCTAAGCCCTTGTAGGTAGATGCAATCTTTAACAACGGACCATGGTCTATGCATTCTTCCTTGCTTGTTTTTCAAAAATGGTCGCAAGACTTCATAGTCTCGAATAACAAAAAGCTTAGGGTTCCTATTTGGGTCGAGTTCTAAAGTTTACCCCTGCCTTGTTGGCCTTTCATTGAGTCCATTGCCAAAGCCCTTGGAAAAGTTGTCACCAAGGAGCTTGAGAAATTTTTCAATGCCCGCCCGCAATGACGTATTTGCGTAGAGGTGGATCTTTCCAAGGATCTCAAGGATTTTGTGAAAATTCAGATTAGGACTACAACCTTCTCATAGAAGGTTCTTTACTTGAACCTCCCCAACACCTGTTATAGGTGCTAGTTTGCATAACACAAGATCAAGGACTGCCCTCTAGCTACACCTAGGGTCCAGCCCAAGCCTAAAGAGGCGCCTGTCAAATAGGCCGATGAGAAAAAGGAAGAATGGGTTATGGTTGGGTATAAGGGTAAGGCTCCCTTGAATCCCTTGCCCTGCAAGCGGTCCTATGTTGCGATCACCGCAGTTCCTCCTTTCCCTATAGGAGTGTCAATTCCAGCTAGCGTAGGGACACAAGTGGTAGACAAAGGAATGACACTCAGAATTTCATAGGTTTCAAACCCTACTAGCTCGCAGGGGATTAAGGCAGCCGCCAGGGTTTCTACCTTGGCTAGGGTGCATACTCCTTTTGCTACCTCTTCCATAGCACCATTAGCGATGCGACATTCTCGTAGTCCTCCTGGACGTGCAGAGATACCAAAGGTGAAGCATCAGGCTATAAGTCCAGAGGGTTTTCCTTTTGACTTCAACCATGATTCTACCTTCTTATAAAATAGTTGCTCCTCTCTTGAGGATGAAGATGATATGGAAGAGTTCTCATGAAATTCCTTTCATGGAATGTTCAAGGTCTCACAGACCTCCCTAGAAAGTACTATGTTCGGGATGTCCATCATAGACTTGGTAATTTAGATTTTCTTTGTCTGCAAGAAGTTAAAATTTCTAGTTTCATGCTTGCTTCGGCATGCCACATAATTTGGCAAGATGGCGTGATGTTTTCTTCCTAGCACAAAGCTGGCTAAGGTGGTGTAGCTACTCTCCTATCACCTCGCCTTCATTCTGTTGTTATTTCGCATGGTTCTGACCCTACGCATCAAATTATTTGGCTTTTGCTTTCCATTAACAATCATTCTTTTGGAGTCATTAATTTTTATTCTTCCAATGATGTTGTGGAAAGATCCCAGCTGTGGGCCTGGCTGGCTGACAATTTGCCTCTAGCTACTTGGGTTGTGTAGGGACTTTAATATGGTTGAAGTGGCCTCTGACAAAGATGGCATTCTACCCTTTTGCTGGACACTTGGGGAAAGACAAGCCTGGTATTACATGTGCAATAAATTGGGCCTTTTTTATCCCAATACCAACTACCACCAAGATTGTGGCATTTGGCACACTTGGTCCAACTTTTGAGCTGACTTTGACAGCATATTAAAATGTCTTCATCATGCTATGATCATTGTGCAATTTTTTTCCTCTTTTTCTAAGGATCGAGATTTTCCTATCATTCTCCTACTAGATGTGACGTTATCTAACCACTCCCCCATATTTTTTGTCATTTCTTGGCAAACTGTTGTCCCCAAGGTGGCCTAGTCTTAGTTCTTCCTCAACACATCTTTTCTATTGCATGCTTCCACCCTCTCACACATCCAACATGTTTGGAATTCAGAGTCATGTTCGCATTTCCCAAGGGGATGGATTCAATGGTGGAATGATGCCATTACCAGAGCTGCTCAGTTCCTACGCATCTAAGGGCATCAGCTAACTATATTCATAAAACGTTCTTATAAGGCCAACACTCTTGTCCTCAAAAAATCCTCTAAGGCTCTCACCTTCAACCCCTTTGATGTGGATCTACATATTCAACTTGCCAAGCTTCGCCATGACAAGAAAATTGCTAAAAACTATGCTGCCTGAGGAGGCCAAATCAAGGCCCGTATCCACTAGTTGGAGGTTGGGGATAAGGCCAAGAAGGAGTTCTTTCAGGCTCTCTGAGCCCATCATACCAATGTTGGGATTAAAAAGATCAAACAGGGAGCGGCTTTTCTATCCAGTCTCCTTGACATCTTGCAAGCATTCATTCATCACTATGACAATGTCTTTGCTTCGCAAGGAACTTCAGTTGCTCAGGAGGAAGCTCTCAAAATGTGTATCTCTGTTACTCCAAACTGCCTAGCAGTTGAGCAACAAGCTTTCTGTGAGCAACTTCTTTCCCTCAACGACCTTAAAGAGGCAGTTTATTCCATGGCAGATGACAAGTCCCTTGGGTGTGATGGATTTCCTTGTGAATTTTATAAACACCTCTGGGAGTAAATAGGTCCTGATCTGCACAAAGTCTATCTTGAAGCATATCATTCTAAAAGCTTAGGAGTAATAATAAATAAAGGGAATATCAAATTCATTCATAAAGCTAGTGATCCTGAGGACATATGCAATTGGAGACCCATTACCCTTCTAAATGTGTCTTATAAGATCATTGCAAAGGCACTCTCTCTCAAAGTTAGGCATGTGTTGCCTTTAATTGTGTGGCCTGAGCAAACTGGCTTCATCAAGTCTAGATATATTCTTCACAACATCATTGCTATCTAGGAAGGTATGGAATAGGCTTGCAAGTCCAAGTAGCAAGCTATATTTTTAAAGATAGATTTTGGTAAAGCCTATGATCGCATTGAATGGCCCTTTATTTTGGCTATGCTTCAGGCTATGGGTTTTGGTCCCAATAATTCACAATCTAAGGCTTTTGGACTTTTTTGTTCAATCAGGCAAGGTTTCCCTTTAGCTCCAACACTTTATGTCCTTACTGCTGAAATTTTTGGTTATTTGCTAGCTAATTTTGTGGCTTTAGGGCTGGTTCGTAGCATCTCCTTGCTTGGATCTTCCTCCTAGTTAGTCAATGGTCATTTTGGTGATGATTCCTTTCTTACTCTTCTTGAGGATGAAGAAACATCCAAAATGCTTTAAATTGTTTGGACACCTTTTGTCAAGCCTCTGGCTCTACCATTCAATGGCATAAAACGCTCTGCTACTTGCAGTCATTCTTGCCAACTCTACCTTGGCTCAGCCAGTTTCAATGGAAATGGGTTTCTCACAGGGAAATCTTCCACTTTCTTGGCATTCCCTTTTCCTTCTAGGCTTCTCCTGTGGAACTTTGGAATGTTGTGCTTGCCAAGATTAGCAAAAAGCTTGAATATTAGATCACTAAGCCACTTTCTCTTACTAGTAAATTTTAGATTTGTTCGAAGATTCTAGCAGGTACTCATGTGTACTATTCTTCATGTTGGGCTCCCTCCAAAGCTTCCTATCTTAAGCTGGAACGTTTGCTCTAAGACTTTCTTTGGGCTTCTGGTTCTGATCATCATGGTTTTCACATAGTTGCTTGGGATTTTTGTTGTCTCCCAAGAGATTCTAGTGGTCTTGGCCTGCTCTCCACTCAAAAATAGGGCCTTGCTCTCTATGCTAAATGGATTATCTGAGCTATTTCTAGAGATGAAGCCTGGAAGATTCAGGTTCGACACTGCATTTCTTCTAGCTTCCCTGTTAATAGGCCTATGTGGAAGGGGATTGGTTTTCAAACCCTTCTCATCATGTGAGAACCCATGGCCATACAAGCCTCATTTGTTATTAAGAGCATCTGGAAAGCTTGGGAAGCTATTAAGCCTTGGCTTCGTTGGGCTAGAGATGAGTTTCGTAATGGGCTTTCCTTGAATCAATAGAACATTTGGTGGTCTCCCCTATTTGTCATTCAAGGTACTCCTCTCACCAAGACTCAAGGTGCCAGTGCTCTATGTTTTTTTAAACGTGGCATCTGAACTCCTAAGGATCTCTTCTCAAGAGTCACCATGAGTTTCAGGTCATGGGAAGATTTGCAAGTCCAGTACTACCTTGTCCATACAAATTGACTGATTTTTGACCTCTTGTTGTCTTCCATCCCTGTGCAGGGCATATGCACCGAGTTGTGGTCCCAAAAAGATGACAAGGTTTTTTTTTTTTCCAATTTTCAATAGCACGTATGCACTATAGCATGTACGCGCTATTCTGAAATCCAAAAAATTATATGATGGGCTGCAGACCCACGGCCCATCATTTTCATTTTTCTTTTTGGCTCTCTAATAGTGCGTACATGGGTTTGATAGCAAAAATTCACCACCATTTGCCAAAATGCCTCCTCACCGACGAAATCCAAGATAACGAGCACACCGACGACGATGAGGTAAGTGATATAAACTTAACTTTGCATTATTTAATATGTTTTTCATATTGTTTTATTGGTTTTTGACATTCTTTTGTAGGGTTTTTACAAATTTCATTTAGATTTGTTTATTTAGTTGGATTTCAATTGATTTTTTATCAAGAAATGTCCATAATCAACCGAAAAATCCACAAAACCCTCAAGAACCTCAAAATCAAAACCCTCCTCAAGAAGAACAACAAATTCCACAACCCGAACCAATTGCAAGACCTCCGCCAAGCACACAAGAAAATATAAGAAATGAAATACAGAGAGGCAAAACTGAATTAGAAAGACTCATTTCTCAATTGAAAGAATTCAGACAAACCAATCCAATGAGGGCTCAATTGGCATCATCCCTTGAATCCATTAACACTCAGATAGCCTTAGTTAGTGGTTAGTTAGATATTTGGTGGGCTAAGAGGGATGAACAAAAAAGATTTTATGCAAATAAATTGTCATATGAAGATGTTTAAAAAAAAGAAATATCAAAAGGTAGTATATGTGCATTATTTAGAAAACCCGGTGAGCCAAATACTGTTAGAGAGGGTACTAAACAATTCTCCATCCATTGGTGTATACACGATGCTATTAGAAATAATTTTTGGGATAGATGGTGGATGGTTTTTGATGCCCCTCCTTGCAACAATCATGAGGTCCCCATGTATTTTTTTAAGAAATTATATTGTGAGTTTGTCCTTGGGGAGATCCCCAATTATTTTGATATGTTAGACTCCCAGGGTAGAGGTGGGGGGTCATCATTTGAGAGGCCAGGAGCACGTCGTGACCCTAATGTAGTTAGGGCACCTGTGGTCCATCCATAGCACGAGCATGTGATTATTCCTTCAATTGTGAAGGAACATGTAGAGGCCAGCACTCTAGGGACCATTAATGCTTTGACGTAGACCCTCATCCATTCCATGAGCCCATTAGTTGAGGGGGAGCCTTCTATGCATCGTGGTCACATGTGCACTTCATGCGGATCCCTATGCACATTTGGCACTCATGCCGGAGATGCTGTGGATGATGGGCTTGTCACCGATGAGTTCCTGAACGAGACATTTGACATTGACACACAGGTAAATTACTAATTTGATCACATTTCATATGTATAGTGAATGATTAATTAATTAGCATTTATTGACATTGTTCAAAATTTAGGGTCAAAGTGTTGTTGGGCCTAGCAGCCATTGTCCAGGCCCATTTTTTGTCCCTTTGACGAGTCCTGAGGTATGTATCAATTTAATCATTTTAATTAATACATATATTTATTACGTAATCATATTAAGGATTGACAAAAAAATTATGCATGTGCATCAGTTCTCCACAGGACCCTCAACCTTTACCGCAAACACAGAGCAGAGACATCATATGAGCTTCACACAGGTATAGTTGTTTCATGTTAATTTAATTCATTTGATTATATTTATTCCATGTTTCATGTTAGATATAATGTGTATTGTATGACATGCAGCTCATGATGTCGGACACACCTCCTCATCTGCGACAGTCTGTTGATAGTGGAGTAGCCACAGCTGTGGCTAGCTCACAGCCACTGACGGAGGTATGAAAGAATTTTCTTCATTTTAGTTGTTGTTTATAATAGTTAATCTCAAAATTTCTAATGTTATTTATAAGTGATTATATTTATTGAATTGTTGTAGGGTCTTGTCATGCCTGATCATCCACGAGCATTTGAGGTGGACTTACAGAGTGACTATTTTTTGGCGGTAAGAAAATAATTGATTTTGTGTGTACATATATTTTATTTCAACGTATAATAAATATTGATTCCTATCTACTTTCTTTGTATCAGTTGGACCTGGAGAAGAGCCTCAACAAGAGGTCAAGTGAGCATGTCAGGAGGGCCCCGCCATCTCCACTGTCTCCCTCCACATGACGGTAGAGAACGTCGAGAGACTTGTTTCCTTCCCCTCGTGGGAAGGAAAAGATGTAGTTGAGATATTTGATACATATATATATATATATATATATATATATATATATATATATATATATATATATATATATATATATATATATATATATATATATATATATATATATATATATATATATATATATATATATATATATATATATATATATATATATATATATATATATTCTATATTTGATGTATGACATTATTGGTTAATATATGATATGTTTGTTCATATACGACATTATTGGTTATCATAATCTATTATGTGTTTGTTAATGTATATTACATTATTGGTTATTATTTTATATTATATGTTTGTTCATGTATGACGTTAAATTAGATATGTTCGTGTATGACATTAAATTAGATATGTACATGTATGAAATTAAATTCAATTGCTAGAGAGTTGCCATTATGTCTACCAACTAGTAGATGTTATTTTTTGCTTTATTAGTATTTCTCAGAAACTGCAAAGAAGTTGTTTCTGGTGAATAGTTATAAACAATTGTGATCATCGACTTCATGTACTCATGGCTTTGGCTGCAAACACTTGTAACTTTGACTATAAGCACCCATGGCTTTGGCTATGTGCACTAGTGGCTTTGGCTGTAAGCATTTATGGCTTTGGTTGTAGGCACAATATAGCCTTGGCTATAGGTTGTCTTTCTTGTTGCATGTCAAAGTTACCTTCAAGAATATCATTAGTCTAAGATCATTACAATTAAAATACTATGACATAATACCTTGGAAATAATAGTCTTTAACCCATTACTTTATTTGTTAAAACATCATGTAGTATCTACTATAGTGCTTCTACTCAAATATGTTTTCAAAAATACTTAGTATGGCAAAGAAATGTCTATGGAAAGCTTGTCAAATAGGATATTGAAGAACTAAATGTGGACAGTCATTAGTACCCATCAATAAGAACACGGACATCTTTCTCAAGCAAGCCATATGACATTAGCTTAATTTATAAATTTCCTTTGCAAATAACTAGAAGATGTTATGAATCTTAATACAAAGTTAATCACAAACTCATTATTCCATTCAAGAAGCATATATCACCCTAAGCCAATTGACCGACAGGATAAAAATTAATTCAATTTCAACAAAATTTTGAGTATAACAAGCATCTTAGGGATTCTTACAAGAATTAACACGATGTTCACAAGAGCATTACAAGTTCTCGTAATGCTATTTCACATATTGTAATCATATTCAATTTTGAATGGCCATTTGTGTTACAAGCATAAATTTTCTTTAAGGTCTTTTAATTCTAGACATGAATTTTATTCTGAAGATTTTCTATGACAACCCACTCAATGCATATATTGTTGTTCCACATTATGCTGATTTGACTTTCATTGGATGATTTGGGTCTAGACATGACGTTATTCACTACCTTTTTTATATATTATTTTTTCGTAGTGAGGTTCTAGCCTGAATGAATGTATTAATCATCGAAGTTGTGAACCTTGGTCAAGATCCTTACAAATATATTTTCAAATTGGACCTCAAATAGTTCTCTCAGTCACCCCCTATGCACAGATACTGAAATTGTAGTTAATTACAAAATTAATACTGAATTAACACAAGTTTTATTGAGAAGTATTATGTACCTCAATAGGTTAGATTATTATTGACTGGGAAGCTTTATCTTAGAGCAGTTGGTTTCCTAAATCTTTAGCGCAATGACACTCTTATGGAATGTGGAATTAGGTATGCTAGCTAAGGAATGTTCTTTAAAAGGCAGAGGAAACTCAAGACTCACATGTTTCCAATCAATATAAATGTTTAAATCGCTTCTCTTATTTTTTTTATTTATGATCTTCTTAAAACTTAACTTTCTAAATGCATTGATGGGGAAATAAAGATCTTCTAGGAACTAAATGCTAATCATGTTTAATACTTACAATTCTTTGTTTTTATCTAATAATTTAAAAAAGATTGTACAAGTGTTTTCAAAGAGCAACACTTGTCACTAACATCATAAGAAGGAATATCCAAGGAGAATTACCATTGATCCCCCACCACCAAATTCAAGAGAAAACAAAAATCCACTACTAAAGAGATAGTAACAACGATCATTCCTAGTCTCTCCCTTATCACAAAATGATTACCATCAAAATTTGCATTTCCAATTGTGTCATGTGCGTTGAAGCGATAGTAACATTTTCACTCTCTTACCTAATGTCTCCCATTTCTGAAACTCCTATGGAAGGGCAAGGCCATCTTCTCAGTACTTCAAAATACAATGAGTTCCATTTTTTCCCATATTGATAATCGTTGACTTAAAGTATAGTCAAAGTATTGACAGCCCATAGGAACTCAACCTTTGAACATCCCATCTATAAATGACGTCATAAAGAAAGTTCAATAAACCCGCATGAAATAGTGAAACAAAAGTTGCATACTTGTGAAGATGATCAGACTGCAGGTGATCAATATGTCTCAAATCTATATTCAGTTCTTTTACTATGCATATAAATGGTTTGTTATATAAAAGACTTATATCCACCAGATAAATAATCATTTTCTTACTATGCTATCCTTATCCTTGGTTGATCTCTAGTCTCTACAACACGGTCATGTAGGAACTGGAATCTCATCCATATCTCGCACGAGCTCCGAGATATGCCCCGTCAAATATTGCAGTCCTGTGGCATTTAGTGACCCTTAGGGACATTTCGGTTCAGCGTGCCTGAGAACGTTCGAGCACTGAAGGGGACAAGACCAGGTTGGGGATAGGGTTTACCCGGCCACCCAGAGCTAATGGAGCAGACAGTTTGATCCCACGATGAAAGATGTGAGAGATTTGGCAGTTGGAAACTTTGTACTGGCCAACATTGCAAGTTTCAACATCACCCGAGATGGCATTGTAGAATGAAAATAGAATGTGATCTCCAAAAAGTGAGAGAGGTTATTTTAGGTCTCTACAACACGGTCCTGTAGGAACTAGAATCTCATCCATATCTCGCATGAGCTCCAAGATATGCCCCGTCAAAGATTGCAGCCCGGTGGCATTTAGTGACCCTTAGGGACATTCCAGTTCAGCGTGCCTGAGAATGTTTGAGCACTAAAGGGGACAAGACAAGGTTGGGGATAGGGTTTACCCGGCCACCCGGAGCTAATGGAGTAGACAGTTTGATCCCACGACAAAAGATGAGAGAGATTTGGCAGTTGGTAACTTTGTACTGGCCAACACTGCAAGTTTCAACATCACCCGAGATGGCGTTGTAGAATGAAAACAGAATGCGATCTCCAAAAAGAAAGAGATGTTGTTATAGGTCTCTAAAACACAGTCCTGTAGGAACTAGAATCTCATCCATATCTCACATGAGCTCTGAGATATGCCTCATCAAAGATTGCAGCCCTGTGGGATTTAGTGACCCTTATGGACATTCCAGTTCAGCATGCTTGGGAACGTTCGAGCACTGAAGGGGACAAGACAAGGTTGGGGATAGGGTTTACCCGGCCACCCAAAGCTAATGGAGCAGACAATTTGATCCCACGACGAAAGATGAGAGAGATTTGGCAGTTGGCAACTTTGTACTGGCCAACATTGCAAGTTTCAACATCACCCAAGATGGCGTTGTAGAATGAAAATGGAATGCGATCTCCAAAAAGAGAGAGAAGTTATTTTAGGTCTCTATGACACGGTCCTATAGGAATAAGAATCTCATCCATATCTCGCACGAGCTTCGAGATATGCCCTGTCAAAGATTGCAGCCTTGTGGGATTTAGTGACCCTTAGGGACATTCCGATTTAGAGTGCCTGAGAACGTTCAAGCACTGAAGGGGACAAGATGAGGTTGGGGATAGGGTTTACCTAGCCACCTAGAGCTAATAGAGTAGATAGTTTGATCCCACGATGAAAGATGAGAGAGATTTGGCAGTTGGCAACTTTGTACTGGCCAACACTGCAAGTTTCAACATCACCCGAGATGGCGTTGTAGAATGAAAATGGAATGTGATCTCAAAAAAGTAAGAGAGGTTATTGTAGATCTCTACAACATAGTCCTGTAGGAATTGGAATCTCATCCATATCTTGCACGAGCTCCGAGATATGCCCTATCAAAGATTGTAGCCTTGTGGCATTTATTGACCCTTAGGGACATTCTGGTTCTGTGTGCCTGAGAATGTTCAAGCACTGAAGGGGACAAGATGAGGTTGGGGATAGGGTTTACCCAGCCACTCGGAGCTAATGGAGCAGATAGTTTGATCTCATGACGAAAGATGAGAGAGATTTGGCAGTTGGCAACTTTGTACTGGCCAACACTGCAAGTTTCAACATCACCCGAGATGGCATTGTAGAATGAAAATGGAATATGATCTCCAAAAAGCGAGAGAGGTTATTGTAGGTCTCTGAAACATAGTCCTATAGGAATTAGAATCTCATCCATATCTTGCACGAGCTCTGAGATATACCCCTTCAAAGATTGCAGCCTTGTGGGATTTAGTGACCCTTAGGGACATTCCGATTCAGCGTGCCTGAGAATGTTCGAGCACTGAAGGGGACAAGACAAGGTTGGGGATAGGGTTTACCCGGCCACTCGGAGCTAATGGAGCAGACAGTTTGATCCCACGACGAAAGATGAGAGAGATTTGGCAGTTGGCAACTTTGTACTGGCCAACACTGCAAGTTTCAACATCACCCGAGATGGCATTGTAGAATGAAAACGGAATGCAATCTCCAAAAAGTGAGAGAGGTTATTGTAGGTCTCTGTAACATGATCTTGTAGGAACTAGAATCTCATCCATATCTTGCACGAGCTCAGAGATATGCCCTGTCAAAGATTGCAGCCCTATGGCATTTAGTGACCCTTAGGGACATTCTGGTTCAGCGTGCCTGAGAATGTTCGAGCACTGAAAGGGACAAGATGAGGTTGGGGATATGGTTTACCCGGCCACCCAGAGCTAATGGAGTAGACAGTTTGATCCCATGACGAAAGATGAGAGAGATTTGGCAGTTGGCAACTCTGTACTGGCCAACACTGCAAGTTTTAGCATCACCTAAGATGGCGTTGTAGAATGAAAACAGAATGCGATCTCCAAAAAGTGAGAGAGGTTATTGTAGGTCTCTATAACACAGTCCTATAGGAACTAGAATCTCATCCATATCTTGCACAAGCTCCGAGATATGCCTTGTCAAAGATTGCAGCCCTGTGGCATTTAGTGACCCTTAGGGACATTCCAGTTCAGCATGCTTGAGAACGTTCGAGCACTGAAGGGGACAAGACGAGGTTGGGGATAGGGTTTACCTGGCCACCCGAAGCTAATGGAGAAGATAGTTTGATCCAAGGATGAAAGATGAGGGAGATTTGGTAGTTGGCAACTTTGTACTCACCAACACTGCAAGTTTCAACATCACCCGAGATGGCGTTGTAGAATGAAAATGGAATGCGATCTTCAAAAAGTGAGAGAGGTTATTGTAGGTCTCTGTAACACGGTCTTGTAAGAATTGTAACCTCATCCATATCTTGCACGAGCTTCGAGATATGCTCCGCCAAAGATATTTGAATTCACAGTGTTTAATGAGAATATAGTTGAGGCTTGCTTTACTTTTCTATGTTAAGTTTGGCTTTCAATTTTGGTTTCCCTACTTATCTATGTGAAAGTTCCACTTTCATAAGTAACATGGATGCAATAATACTAAATTAAGTATAGTTCCATGGTTCTAGAAGCGTCACATAGCTTCTCTTCAACTATGGATCTTGTAAGCATTGTACCATGCCTATTGGTGTTGTGAGAATATACAAAGCATATATATTGTTTGACCAAATGTCTTCAATGAACATGAACTATATGTAAGAAGAGAAGACATGTTGCAAAGTCTTTGAAAATTTTCTTCAAGAAATGTAAGGAGCCATGGGTGATTCATCCAAATTATTTGGTAAAATAAGAGGAGGAATGAATCAACCTTGATGATAGAGGTAAATGCTGAATAATTATTTATTTAATCACATTGTTTGAAAAAACTTTAATGATCTTTAAATACAATTGAAAGAAATGGAATTGATCTCCCTTACTCATGTAGATGAATAAAATTGGAATTTAAAAAAGAGAGGGACATCCACCATAAAACCATGCAATCATGCACTTCTTGATGGGAGTATCATAAGTTCACTGTTAGATGGATATGCCAAATGTGGAAGAATTAAAAGGAAAATATGTTGATTGATTGAATACAAGCATCAAACCAATGTGATAACAAAAAATCAAAGTTGATTCGATAAGGTCTAACAATATCATATAATTCATTTATCAATAATTTGAAACATCATAAGCATATGTCTAATAATGTCATACATGAAATATATGTAAAAAATGACATACATAGAAAAAATTATACAAAACATATGCCCAATAATGCCATATAGGTGTAAAATGTACATCATTAGATATATACTCTTTCCAACTAGGGGAACAAAATAAATCCCTAATTGTCTTTAATTGCCAACAAGTGGGAGATGACCAGTGTATATAATGAGGTCTTCCTAACATGCTCACTAGTCCATTAGTCTAGAATCTTCTGTAAATCGACATGTTACAATAAAAATTATATATGAATAAATAACTATTTTATATAAAAAAATAAAATATATTTACACATAAAACTTAATATTTTCTTATAGCTAGCTGATAATTTCTCTATATATACACCTCAGGGATACACTGATGGTTAGGAATAATAAGACCCTACAAAAACTATCAAAGTTACCACTCGATTGTGCCTATGAATTTAATATTGAATTTTAGTACTAATGAAATTTTAATGTAAACTCTTTCATACCTTAGTCATTGGCTTAGAACTAGTGAGTGCAATAAGGACTCGTTGATCAATACAATGATGAAGATGTAAAGGTATCTCTAATGTCAATAGCTGAAAATGATAATACATGAGACTCAAATGCAGTTATGAAGAATACACATTTTCTTTTGTCTCCATATCAAATAAAATATTTTGGTACCTCTGTGAATGTAGTATGACATCCTTCATTTTATAGTGTTGATCCCAAAGCTACAACACTTATTATTTATTACACATGTATATAAATCTGTTAAGCATCAAATTCAACACCTTTGTCTGCAAAATAATGTCCTATATGTTAGAGTAATAAATTCATTTCCTTAGTAATTAAATTATATTGATATAATTACTAAGTTACTTATTATATTGATATAGTTTACTTATAATTCCTTTTGATTTACAACTAACTGAAATGATTTCCCCAATTTTCCATCTAGTCACTAGAAAATTGGATTTGTTGTCTCTTTCTCTTAAAGAACTGGATCTACTAGTTCCTTTGGTCTAGAAGCCTTCCATTGAGATTGGGATTTTGAAAGGTTCAAGGGTTGAGGAACTTATTATAGAATATCTTGAAGAAGGAGAGGTCATGTATAATGGTTTTGAGGAAGGCTAGAGTTCCATCCAGATGGTGTTGCAAAATGGCCTAGCGGAGGAGGAGGTAGAAGAATAAATATAATAAATGCATGAGAAGGAGGGTCATTGGGGCAATGGATTCAAACCCACAACCAAGCTTTTATACCATTATACAAATTACAAATTATAAGACTATGCCTTTCATGATAGTCGCATTTTCATATTGGCAAATGAAGAATGACTTTTGGAACAAACATAATAAATACTTCCAAATAAAAATGAAGCCAATATATTGTATTATAAGCTCGAATGGTAAAGACCAAGCCCAAACATTTATTAAGGTGTAGCATTTATAATTGTCAGGTTCATGTGAAGAAGTCATTGTTCATATTCTCATTGTTGTGTAATTTGATGATAGGAAGAATACAATGATATAGAGGTTGATAGCGAGTTAAAACTTTACAAAATGCAATCAATGAGAATTTTACATTGAGGGGAGAGTAATAATCAATGTTTCATTCTCATTGTTTGACAAACTCTTATATAAAGAGGGAGTAGATAGATGATATGGTTTAGTCTTCTTCTGAGAATCTTAGTCATATTGGTTCAAAAGGATTCATGATACAACTACTATACTTAGCATGACCAATTAATGCTAAAAACCTTAGTATTGATGCTACAAACCTTAGTATTGACATAATTTAACCTCTGCAATTCCAGGCATAAGATGATTATCATACAATGGTACTTGAACAAAGAACACTAATAAATATTGAGGATGTGAATTGATAATACCATTTCACAGATGATTTTGGCATCTCACCCTTTATCACTTGTGCATCAACTTTATTAGCCCTCTTCTTTGGTGACCTAAAAATGAAGAATTAGCACAGTAAAAAATCTAAGATAAGATTAAAAAATGGGGTCCTATTAAAGAATCTAATATAAATTCAAATAATGTATCTATATTCTAAACAAATCAAAACTAAATCTCATCACTTACACATCATAACAATATGGTCCACCTTAGTCATGTGATAGTCTTGGGGAAGAGGTTGTAACATTGTATTTGGATCCAACTGATCACTTTTTCTCTCTCTCCCAATTCAATCTAATGAGCCAACTGGATCTGCTCGATATTTTAATGTCTCAAGTATTGCCTCATGGTATAACTCGTGAACTTTCCAAAGAATCTTATTATGTGGTTTTCCACCATATTTTATCAAGTGGACATTTGATGCGACAACAAGGTTTGAATAATGAAGAATATTCCTCTCTGTTTGCCAATCCTCGAACAACCACAAGTTAGGATTCTTCATAGGATATTGTCTAAGCCATGTGCCTATTACAACCATTGCACTGACATGGTACTCTAACCTTCACCATCTATAACTGAGTGATCCAATTTTTGTTTGGCTTCAACACAATGACACAAATAAAAATCTGTCCCTTATTCATTGTCTTCAGGTGCAATAATAGCAAAAACATGACCTGCAGTGACAAATGTACAAAATGCAATCATTAATTTAGAAAATACTTGGGTAAAAGTTATAAAGTTACATATTGAAATTACAAAGATATATATATTACCAGGTTGCACTAAATCTGACAAGTAGTCAAAGTCAATAGATGAATCCATCTCTACCATTTCTAGTGCTTGTGGGGGACGATAGGTGTCAATTGGCTCCAAAACTCGTATATCCCATTTGTCCACCCATTCAGCTGACTCACAGTCATCCCAATTTTCCTCTGCACATGATGGACAATAGCATGCCATTTTTCGTGTGTGGATACTCCATGAACCTACATTAGAGCTTCTAAAAGAGTGTAACTCACTAGATCCTATTAGTGTGCAACAATCTTGATATGGTGCAATGTTAGTATTATCTATCAACCAAAAAAATCTACGAACTGTAGACTCGCCTTCCTTACCTGGACCCATTGTAGCGTTACACCATTGGACGATGGATTTTGCATCTATCAATATTGCTCCATCTTTGTACTTTAGTTCTTCATGTGCCAAGGCTCTTTTAATGCATGTGCCTGCACCATCGTGCTCTCCCTTACCATGACCAACCTCTATGAAATTCTACATATATTGAATTCTACACAACCTGTGCATCCTGCTCAAACAATAGAACATCCATCCATTCTTGAATTGAGATGCACAATTGTCTGACCAAATAATGTGTTGACGATATGATATGCCCCTATTAGCCAAATCTCCATAAAATAGTTGAAAACAACCATGTACAAACTCCATAGAATGTGATCGATCATCGCTGATGTAAAAATGGTACTCCCTCAAAATCTTCCTATCATCCTCTGTACTTGTAGGTGAATGCATGAATGTTATGTGAACAAATATAGAAACCTATTGAGATGTATAATACTTTGCTTGCACCTCATTTTGTGGTTGTAGTGTGTAGTTCTCTGCAAAATCTACAACCGAAACAATGGTATCCAATGGAAATGTATCCTTGCACAACTTGAATTGCAAATCCAACGATCAAGCTCTATGGGTATGCCTTGCATACTTGTACATAATCTTTTCACGAAAAATCTTCATGAACTCATACACTGGAATCTTTTCAATAACTAGATCACATCTTTTACCATGTTTCTCATCTTTTAGAGCATATGTCACTGTCTTGAATTTTTTGTAATCTACTATTTCATTTCCAATTGCATGTGTACTATCCATATGTTGACAAGTTGATAAAAGTTGCAAAGAACCACAAAATAAGCACATACCATCCAAGGATGATGTCTTGTAAAATTGTTGGCTGTCCCCTATTTCACATAAAATGTTGGATATGAATTCCCTTGAAGATCTTGGTGGCTCTTTTATGTCACAACCCTGCAAAACAAACTGAGAATGCAAAACTATGCATATGTGCCTAAAAACATCAAAATGGTTAGAAAATTCAATATGTATCCTACAACAACAAGTTGTGCGTGTGCGATTTATTTTCACATAAAAAGGTTTACCCATCTCAAAATATCTTTGACTTATTCAAATTTGAGGATACATACCAATAAATTTTGCAAAAAATTGTGTTTGAGTTGAGTCCAAAAAATGTTTCGCATGTGGCTCGCAATTTCGGCTACCAATCCTCCTTCTTACAACATATCTTTGATTAGGAGAAACACGTGTGTTATTTTTCCAAAAATCTTTGATCAATGATTTCAAGGCTTCACTAATTTCTTTATCCTTTCACAGTAGTCTATCGCTAAATGTCCATAATTCATTTTTTGTTGGATCTTCTAATCTCTCACACCTTAGCATGGCTCTCCTTAAGGTACCTCTACCAATTTTTAATGTTTTGCTTGTCTTTCTCATGAGTCGAGATTTCTTCATTTGGCTGCTTACTATTGTCGATGTGAGTACTCGTCTTGTGATATTACTATCTTTGGTGCGTGATTTAGAACCCACTTTGTCATAAGCACTCATTAGATTCTTTACAATATTTCTTTCATTTGAATCATCCATCATTCTTAGCCCAAGAATCTTCATGATAGGCCTAAATTTCAAATTCCTCATCATTTCAACAAATAATTGGTATTGACCTGTAATATTTAATTCTTCAAAAAATAATCTCCACATATGATTAACTTTTCTTTGACAAGTACGCTTGCTAATCTTGTCAGGCATTGATTTCAAAATGTTAGTGTCAATATCAATCAAATATTTTGGTTTTCTAAAACAAATTCTAGAAGGTGTTCTAATCTCTTCAATTCTCTCAACATTTTGAACATCAATATAAGGTTGAGTGTATTGTGTACCTTGAACTGAAGATGATGTGCCTTGGCAATAAGATGTAAAAGATGGAATATCACCTACTTGATGTGTTGATGTTGTGCTTTCAACATGACATGATGGAGTGTGTATATCGTCAGATCTATAAATTAGTGTCTCTTCAACATGAGAGGATGATATGACTTCAACATTGGAAGATGGTGTAGTGGATGATATGACTCCAACATTCGAAGATGGTTTAGCGGATGATATGACCCCAACATTGGAGGATGGTGTAGCTTCACAATTCAATTGTCTTCTTGAGCGTAACAATCTCATTCGTTCTCTTTGTCTTTCTAATTCTTCCTCCTTGTTTCTTTGTACTGGTGGTTCTTAATCCTCTTCGAAAGTTAATTCTTCATCATTGCTTTGCAATTTTCTTTGTTCACGTAGTAATTTTATTTTATCTCTTTTAATTGTCAAATCTCTCTCCCTATCTGCATTTGTTTGAATCTTTGGTTTCTTCTTTGACATGATGATGATTTCTACATGTCAAATTATTCAAACATCTGAATTACTTAAAATGTGTAAATTACAAATTATTCAATTACATATAAAAATTATAATTATTTGAATGAATACACAATATATATCAAACGACTTGTCAAATTTCTAACCATTTTGAAATAACATTTCATTCAAACATACAATTTTTAATGAATTCACTATATATTACATAACATATCAAATTATAATCAAATTTGTATCTATATATCGACAAACAATATTTAAAATGGATTGTACTAACCTTTTCTATTAAAAGAATATTCAAAAATTCTTCAAATCACGTATCCAATGATTGAATTTGGTGTTTGCTAGCTTCCAAAAGTGTTGAAATAGTGTTTGCTAGATGTTGAAACCCGTGTTTTCTGTCGGAATAACAGAGAGCATAACAGACCAAAAGTTTAAAATGGATGAAATGGGCCCCAAGGTTGGTTTTTGACCATTTTTTGGTGATTTGAGATAGTGCGTACGCACTATAGTGTGTACGCACTATAAAGCGCGTACACACTATACTATCTCAAAACACATCACTCCCCATCCTCCCTACTCTCTATCCTCCCTACTCTCTCTCCCATCCCCTCCCTCTCTCTCTTCCTACTCTCTCCCATCCTTTACTCTCTCTCACCCTCCCTCTCCCACCACCTACTCTCTCTACCTCTCTCACCCCCTCTCCTCTCTTATCCCTGACTCTTTAGATCTCTCAAACACACTCTTATCCCCCCTATCTCTCTCCCTCTCCCTCTCCTACCACCTAATTTCTCTCCCCCATCCCCTACTCTCTCTCTTCTCTCCCATCCGCTACTTTATCTCTCTTACACACATTCCCATTCCCCCTCTCTCTCCCTCTCCCACCACCTACTTTCTCTCCCCCATCATCGTACTCTCTCTACCACCCCCTACTCTCTCTCACCCTCACACTACTACTACCTACTATCTCTCTCTTTCAAGTTCTCTCTCTCCCTCTCTACTCTCTCTCCCCCATCTTGTACAAGCTCTCTCTGCCTCTCTCACTCTCTCTCCCATCACCTACTTTCTCTCCCCCATCCCCTGCTCTCTCTCTCTCGTCTCCCATCCCCTAATCTCTCACACTCTCACACTCTCCCCCATCCCCTACTCTCTCTCTTCTCTGCCATCCCCTACTCTCTCACACTCTCACTCTCTCCCATCCCCTACTCTATCTCTCTTACACATACACCCCCATCTCCCCCTCTTTCTTTCCCTCTCCCATCGCCTACTTTCTCTCCCCCATCATCGTACTCTCTCTCTCTGCCACCCCCTACTCTCACACTCTCACACTCTGTCCCATCCCCTGCTCTGTCTCTCTTACACACACTCCCATCCCCCCTCTCTCTTTTCCTCTCCCACCACCTACTTTCTCTCCCCTATCGTCATACTCTCTCTCTTTTCCACCCCCTACTTTTTCAAAACACATCACTCCCCATCCTCCCTACTCTCTCTCCCATCCCCTCCCTCTCTCTTCCTACTCTCTCCCATCCTTTACTCTCTCTCACTCTCCCTCTCCCACCACCTACTCTCTCTACCTCTCTCACCCCCTCTCCTCTCCCATCCCTGGCTCTTTAGATCTCTCACACACACTCTTATCCCCCCTATCTCTCTCCCTCTCCTACCACCTAATTTCTCTCCCCCATCCCCTACTCTCTCTCTTCTCTTCCATCCCCTAATTTGTCACTCTTACACACATTCTCATTCCCCCTCTCTCTCCCTCTCCCACTGCCTACTTTCTCTCCCCCATCGTCATACTCTCTCTACCACCCCCTACTCTTTCTCACACTCACACTACTACTACCTACTATCTCTCTCTCTCAAGTTCTCTCTCTCCCTCTCTACTCTCTCTCTCTCCCATCTTGTACAAGCTCTCTCTGCCTCTCCCACTCTCTCTCCCACCGCCTACTTTCTCTCCCCCATCCCTTGCTCTCTCTCTCGTCTCTCATCCCCTACTCTCTCACACTCTCACACTCTCCCCCATCCCCTACTCTCTCTCTCCTCTCCCATCCCCTACTCTCTCACACTCTCACTCTCTCCCATCCCCTACTCTATCTCTCTTACACATACACCCCCATCCCCCCTCTCTCTTTCCCTCTCCCACTGCCTACTTTCTCTCCCCCATTGTCATACTCTCTCTCTCATCCACCCCTACTCTCGCACTCTTACACTCTCTCCCATCCCCTGCTCTATCTCTCTTACACACACACTCCCATCCCCCCTCTCTCTTTTCCTCTCCCATCACCTACTTTCTCTCCCCCATCATCGGACTCTCTCTCTTCCATCCCCTACTTTCACACTTTCACACTCTCTCCCATCCCCTACTCTCTCACTTTCATAGATACACACACTCTTATCCCGCCACTCTTCTTCTTCTCTCCCATCCCCTAATCTCTACATCTGTCACACACACTCCCATCCCCCTATTTCTCTCCCTCTCCCACTCCCTCTCCTACTACCTACTGTCTATCTCTCTCAAGTTCTCTTTCTTCCTCTCTCTCTCTCTCTCTCTCTCTCTCTCTCTCTCTCTCTCTCTCTCTTACAAAAATTTCTATTCCCCCCTGTCTCCCCCTCTCCCACTCCCTCTCCCATCGCCTACTCTCTCTTCCATCCCCTACTCTCTCTTGAGCTACTTTTTCTTCCCCCTCTCCCATTCCATACTCTCTCTCTTTCACACACATGCACTCCCATCCTCCTCTCTCTCAAGTTCTTCCTCTCCCACTCTGTCTCCCATCACCTACTCTCTCTCTCCTCCATCCCCTACTCTTAATCTCTCTCTCCCAACCTGTACTCTCTCTCACAGTTCCTCTCTCTCCCATCCCCTACTTTAAATCTCTTTCCCCCATCCCGCACTCTCTCTTTTCCACTCGTACTCTCTCTCACACTTCCTCTCTTTGTCACCCCTACTCTCTCTCTCATCCTATACTCTCTTTGCCACCCCTACTCTTTCTCACTTTCTCTCTCCCATCTTGTACTATCTCCCCTCTCTTATCCCCTACTTTCTCTCTATCTCTTTCATGCACACACATAGTCATTCCCCTATCCCCCCCCCACCTAGTTCTCTTTTGCAACTTACATCTTAATAGTGCATGCGCACTATAGTGCTTGTGCCCTATAGCCCGCACGCGCTATTTAGAGCTGAGGTTTAAATAGTGCGTGCACACTATAGCGCGTGCGTGCTATAGGGCGCATGCGCTATTCAAACCTTAATCAAACCCAAGCCTAAGGCTTGGTTTTGCCTTGGAGATCTAACCCAAAGGTTTGGATTTGATGAATAGGCTTGAGACATGTTTTCCAACAAACATACAAAAAATGATTGTTTTTTCTTCTGTGCTCCCCTTCAAGATTTCTCGTGGTTGGGTATCGATAAGATCAGGTTACATAGCATTATAGGTCTTGTGTTAGCTATCTAACCATATAATTTATTTTTAATTTTAACTATTTCAAGCCTTTCATCTATAATTTCTTTTGAATGTATGTTCATTTTTTGTCAAGAACCACCACATACTAATTGGCCTATAGATTTTAGCTCGTTCATCGAATTTTGTAACAACTTAGTTTTTCAAAAACTAGACTCCATTCTACACACTTTTAAAAAAAAAAGTTTTGATTTTAGATTAGTTTTCAGTTATTTCTAGGGAGAGCATACAGATATTTCACGTTTTTGGGGTGTGTCTAGTTTAAAAATTCGAAAAAAAAAAAAATAGACATTATAAAATTACTTGAAAAATCTGGAATAAACTACATAGTGTTAAGTAACTTTTGACCAGAGCGATTAAAAAATTTCAAAAAAAAAGTTAAAATTTTAGGGGGGCCACACTTTGTACTGTGCTATGTTTTTTTGGAATAAACAGTACCACTTTTTGTGGCCCCCTTTTTTGAGGACCTAAAACTAAACCATTTTGAAAAAAAATTAGTAGTTTAGAAACTAGATTCAAAGGACTACGACTTTTTTTGTGTCATATCTGAAAATTTTGAGCGTAACTATTTTCAAATTCTTGTTGAAGTTCAAAATTTGCAGATTTTAGGAAAAAGGTGTCCACTTATACCCCCCTTTTGGCACCACAACTTTGTGCACTTACCCTGCACTTAGTTCATAAAGTGGGGATTCAGACTGTCTGTCCTTGGTGGCATAATTGGAAGTGGTATCCTGCCACTCCATTTTCCAATTACAAGTCCAATATGGGGTACAAATGGCTTTCACCCCATCTTTCAATGGTAGACATGCTTAACCAGCGCTGGCATTTGTAATCTTCACTTTCTCAATGGAGAAAATGTTTTGACACCATTTGGAGTGCTATTACAACACCCAAGACTACCCACTTTTTATGGTGCCTTGCCTTCCAAGGTCTTCCTTGGGGCCTTGGCTCAAGCACATTGGGGTTCCTGATCCCAAATGCCCTTTTTGTGGTCAACCAGAGTCCTTTTTGCATATATTCTGGTTTTGTAAGCGTGCTCAAAACTATTGGCACTAGATTCATGATTTTTTCAAGCCTTTTAGGCCTGAACCATTGTCATGGCACATGATCCTGCTGGGTGATTCCCCCAGAATTCCTCGGAAGTTCACACAGATTTGGCATACCTTGAGGATGGAAAAAAAAATTTCTCTATGGAAAGATAGGAATGCTATTCTTCTCACTCATAGTTTTTTGGATGTTAACATTGCTATGTACACTAAGGCATGCATTTGTAACAATGTTATTATGCAGATCCAGGTGCAAGCTAACAAGGTTTCCCTAGAAGTTGCTCACCTACAAGAGTTGTTAAATCATTGGGGCAATGCTCCCTGCACTATTGCCAAAGTGCCTCTTGATGCTTCAACTGATGTCTCGACACCTCGTGGCCACCGTTCTTGGCGCTAGTCCTCAAGCTACCACTCACGCATGCCACGCTCCCAAGCTTCTCACCACTGCTCTCCCAGTGGTGGTGATGGCAGATGGAGTCACCACTCTGCTTCCCCACCCTGTGGGGGTTTTGGTTGGTCCCCGAATCCTCCTCTTGGTCCTTGGTGGGCACATTTTGGAAAGTATCCTTGCCTGGCCTTGGCGATTTCTCCTTTGTGGCCCGAGGTTAAAGATGCAGAGACTGTCACTGATCCTACTACTGCTGATGATGGCTAGTCTGTTCCTAGCCCGCCCCACAATCCCATTGATGCGGGGGGTTTTCCTAATAAAGATGATCCTCCTCCCTTAGTTGGCACTACTTTGGCAGCCTAAGGATGCTTATTTTGTTTTTTTTTTTTTATGAATAGTTCATGTTTCTGGCTGAGGCCATGTTTTTAAATTCAGCTTCGGCCGTGTGAACTCTTTCGCGAGGTGATCTTGTATCCCCCAACCCCTTTTTTGTGAATTGTATTATGAGTATATTTTTATTAATAGAAAAGGACTATTCATCAAAAAAAACATAGTATTCTTTAATATACAAATATTTATGTTTCACATTAATTTCTTATTAATGAAGTTACTATTATAACTTAATTTGAAATCCACCCCTAACCAAATAAATATTTCTACTACAACTAAAGAGGCAAGTACTTAACCATTCTATAACACTTGTTATTAGTACTTGCCGGTAGGCTAAGTACTATTGTGACACTTTTTGGATTTCATGTGTTAACTAGTGATTAAATTTTTTTCATTTCCACCATTAAAATAATCATTTTTAAGTTTTATTATAAAATTAATAAATTGTGTACAATATAGATGCAAGATTTTTAGCTTTATAATTTTTACAAAATATTTTTCTATAATTTGATTGGACAAACCGATTACACTCTTATATGGGTGGGATTTCATATATTTAAAATCATGTACTTTTTTAAACATATTTTTTTAAAAGAGATTTTTATATTTAGTTTAGATTTTTATACTTATAGTATTATATTTTTTTAAATTGTCATTCAATTAAAATGTTAAAACAATAATATATACTTATATGACATTTTAAGAAATATTATTTTATATTATTATATTATAAAAACATTATTATTTTGATCTTATAATTTTTTTATAATATAATAGTAACCTCTGAATAGAATATATATATATCAATGAACATATTTATAAATAAAATTAAAATTAATTATATTTTATAATTAACAATGGATAATTTTTTATATAATAATAATAAAAATATATCGATTAATATAATTACCAAAACCATAACTATACAATACTTTTATTACTTTAAATATTTAATATATTATAGTAAAATATTAAATTAAAGTTTTATACTAAAACTTAAAGGCAAGTACTAAGCCAGTCAGTAACACTTGTTGTACTTGTCAATGTACTATTGCATTCACTTCTCCAGAATTTGAATTAATTTATACCAATCAACTATTAGTATTTTTCACAACTTGAATATTTCTAAAGTCTTGATATATATATATATATATATATATATATCTATAATTAAAGTTTTATACTAAAACTTAAGGCAAGTAATAAACCACTCAGTAACACTTGGTGTACTTGTCGTATGTAATGTACTACTGCATTCACTTCTCCAAAGTTTGAATTAATTTGTACCAATCGACTATTAGTATTTTTCACAACTTGAATATTTCTAAAGTCTTGCTAGATATATATGTATATACTAATAGTCGATTGGTACAAATTAATTCAAATTCTGGAGAAGTGAATTTTTTTTAGATATTAAATCAAATATGTTAAAAGTGATTACAAACTATTTTAAATTTTAAATTTTAAATTCAAAAATAAAGTTATATGATTCACATAATTAATAATATTTCATCACATTTTAACCTATATCTAATATTGCTAAAAACTAAGGCTATAATGTCATTTAGTAAATTTTGTTAACTCATTAACATTAACAAAACATGTTCTTAATATTCCATAGTCAATATTTTAATTATTTCTAAAATAACATATTCTATTTGAGATATTTTACTATGTGGCACTTGTTTTTTCTATGTAGCTTTTGAATTAGACATATTCCAATATAGATAATTTAGTTCATATTCTTTTCCATAGTTTAGTTCTGGCCTCAAGGTAATTAGTTTAGTTTTTTGATTGCATTAGTATCTGTATATTCACATACATTATAGTAGAAAATTTCTACTAGAAAATTTATATTCTACTGGAGACGTCTTTGTGGAATTTTAAGTTGTGACTCTTGGTTTTCATTAATTGTATTGGTCTCATTGTAAGAGATGGACTCTAAGTTGAAGATGAGAATGATTAATGATTACTACTTTTATATTATTAACTCCATTGATGATTACTAGATCTTTTCCTCCATATACTACCTTATATTGAGAAAATTAATATAATATTTCAACAAATTAACATTCTTAGAACATTAAAGGAATAATAATGATTACATGAGAATTTTTTATTTATTTGATGAATGCACACTAATTTAGGAGAATGTTAAAACAATTCTACAACTTGTTATGTATTTTTTGGTAAATAGATTTGTCACTATGATAGTTACATCTAAAACTGACCCTATTTGCCTTGTCAACAGTGACAATTGTGCCAACAGTTGGAGAGATCGAAACCGATCATTAATAGATAACAATCTTCCTATGCATTTGAGAGGGCCAGCTCCCTCGTATGATGTGTGTATTTGACTTTTCAACATAAATGAATCAAAACTTCGAAAGATAGAGAGAAAGCTATTGATGACGAATGCACCACACAACTTCACAGCTTTCTTGATTAACTTAAACCACCAATAAGAACAATCAAGAACTATGCTTGAAGGTTAGCATTAGCTTCATGATGATTCAATCATTCACTAACATCTACACCATATCGTGAAAACATTAATTACAACAAGAATCAACACACAAACAGTTCAAACTTTGAAGAAAAGAGAATACAAAATCTACGTTCCTTTATTTTCCTACACCGAAAACATAAGACGAAACCGATTACAAAGACAACCTCTATACATACTTTCGAAAAATTGTCTTATCATCAAAAAGTGTTCCCTTATTCCAAATTCCAAAAAAGTCCCCTATTACATTGAGATTCAAGAATTTAAAGCTATTCTAGAATGACCAAACTTTTGGGTTCATAACTACCTCAAAAGTTAGAGTTTAGATATTTGAAATGCATATTGCAACCAACTCTAACCATTTTACAAATCCAAGGTAAAAAATTTAACTTATGAGTTACACGTGACATCTCCATAACTTAAAATATGCAATTTTAAAGATATTTGTGTGATTGGTTTTGTTGATGTAGTCTTCTATCTTCATATGCTTCTTCTTTGTTTATCATCATTTCACCAGCATAACACACATGTTCCTTAATAATTTTGGATTCTTTTAAAAGTTTGAAATCTTAAGGTGATCATTCCATTTCATAGCTTTTTAGATCACTTAAGCTTGATACATGGAGATTTCTATTGATGCTCAATCAACCCCTTAGAAATCATAGCCAACACTCTCTGCTTAGATTGTGAAGGATCCTAATTATGTTTGAAGAGTTGGAGGAATCACTTTGCTTTACATCCATCTCAAGGAGGAGAAAATGAATTTGGATACAATCATAATATGCATCATCTTGATCATTAATTCTTTCACCTTTCATGGGCATGGGGAATATTTGAGGAAGACATGTACCCCATGAGCTTCCACCATGACTGGAATTCAATCAAACATTTCTTCATCTTCTATTCGACACACCCATGATATTTAGATGTTTTTGCATACTTGTTGAATTTGTGCACCACCCTTTACAAAAGTTTGGTCTGATTGTTTCAAGTAAGCATACTATGATAGTACTGAACTATTCTTTGATGTGTTTGCTCAGTTGTGCCGATGCTTCTCACTATGAATATATCTCACCTGCGGAGAGCATGGCACAAAACATGACAATATAGGTGACCTGTTCATTATCTAAGTCAACTATGTTGCACTATAACTAGAGGATGAACTTCATGTGTGCTGTGTGCATCTATATTTACATCCAGATCTTGGAATTCTTTTTTTTTTTCAAACAATTCTTATGTCATCCTTTGCACATAGTCTTTGCGGAACAAAATCTCCACTTGGCCTAGGAGATATAGAATAATCTACAGCCAAGGTAGCGGATATTTTTGGAGGCTCTGGCTTCGAATACTAAATGTCGCACATCCTTTACATTCTCATCATTTTACTGAGCTAGTAGACTATCATATATGCTTTACATCTTGAGGCATCTTCTCTACAAAGGTCACAACATTTTGTTAAACACTTTTACGCAACTCCATGGATCCATATTTCCTTAAAGTTTCCTCCTTAAGACACCCACATCAAACAAGGAGAGGCACTTTTCTTACCATATCAAAATAGTCCCTTTATGCACAAACTTTCTAGATGAATGGCATGCTGAGAATTGAGATTTTAGGCATTCCATCATAGATAATACATGATATCTCCTTTATATCATAGTTGGAGATCGAAGCATTTTGTCAAACATATGGCAACCAATACTGACCGTACCACCATACAGATATAATGCTATGCACTTTGTTTGGATGATGTTGGGATGATTGTGAAAATATTCTGTCAAACAATTCACACGTCTTGATTATCACATGCTTTATTTGTGAGTATAATTGCCACTACCATCTTGAATGTTTCTGCTACAAAATGAAGGAAAGTTGGTCAAATAGCCCCCATATCCAATCTATGATCGGGTCGATGCACAAGCACTTCACCAAACATTTAACATGCCTTGTCTATGGTCCTATCTACCATCGTTATGAATGTCGTGGGCTGGAAGACTTGGCTGGATGGGAGCTTGTCGATGGTTTCACTCGTTCATGGTCATCTACCATTGTTTTGAATGCCACGGGTTACATAGGAAGTTCACTATCAAGCTAGTGTGGGTATTTGATAGACTGCAACTTATGACCAGTCGTATACACACATGGTTCATGATTCACCTCGATTATATTCAATGAGCATTCTATCAAACAATTCCTGTGTATGATTATAGCTGGACTGATTAAGAAAAACTTCATCAAATGGCTCACACGCTTTGCCTACTATCAAATCATAGATTTGTGAGGACGTCAACACTTTGTACATACTAGTTGCATTTGTCATTGCATTTGCCTGGAGATATAATGCCAAGTAGTTCATTTGCCTTATCTGCAGTTGAAGCAAAACTATTCATGTGCCTTGCTTTGTCAAAATATTACATGCTTCTAAATGAGAAGCATTGCATCTATTTAAGTACGGGGAGAGAGAAAAGTTTTAGTACGTGAAGAGAGAAAAGTACGTAGAGAGAGGTAGTTTTGAATAGTTGGAAATTAACTCCTCCCCCCTCCGGCCCCCGCCCCCGCCCACGCCCCCCCCCCCCCCGCACCCCCCCCCCTCTCTCTCTGGAATTATTTCTTTTTTTTTTCAAACAATTCTTATGTCATCCTTTGCACATAGTCTTTGCAGAACAAAATCTCCACTTGGCCTAGGAGAAATAGAATAATCTCTAGCCAAGGTAGCAGATATTTTTAGAGGCTCTGGCTTGGAATACTAAATGGCGCACATCCTTTACATTCTCATCATTTTACTGAGCTAGTAGACTATCATATATGCTTTACATCTTGAGGCATCTTCTCTACAAAGGTCACAACATTTTGTCAAACACTTTTACGCAACTCCATGGATCCATATTTCCTTAAAGTTTCCTCCTTAAGACACCCACATCAAACAATGAGAGGCACTTTTCTTACCATATCAAAATAGTCCCTTTATGCACAAACTTTCTGGATGAATGGCATGCTGAGAGTTGAAAGTTGAGGCATTCCATCATAGATAATACATGATATCTCCTTTATATCATAGTTGGAGATCGAAGCATTTTGTCAAACATATGGCGACCAATACTGACCATACCACCATACAGATGTAATGCTATGCACTTTGTTTGGATGGTGTTGGGATGATTATGAAAATATTCTATCAAACAATTCACATGTGTCTTGATTATCACATGCTTTATTTGTGAGTATAATTGCCACTACCATCTTGAATTTTGTTGCTAGAAAATGAAGGAAAGTTGGTCAAACAGTCCCCATATCCAATCTATGATCCGGTCGATGCACAAGCACTTCACCAAACATTTAACATGCCTTGTCTATGGTCATATCTACCATCACTATGAATGTTGTGGGCTGGAAGACTTGGATGGATGGGAGCTTGTCGATGGCTTCACTTGTTCATGGTCATCTACCATTGTTCTAAATGCCATGGGTTACATAGGAAGTTCATTATCAAGCTAGTGTGGGTATTTGATAGATTGCAACTTATGACCAATTGTATACACACATGGTTCATGATTCACCTTGATTATATTCAATGAGCATTCTATCAAATAATTCTTGCATATGATTATAGTTGGACTAATTAAGAAACACTTCATCAAATGGCTCACATGCTTTGCCTACCATCAAATCATAGATTTGTGAGGACATCAACACTTTGTACCTACTAGTTGCATTTATCATTGCATTTGCCTAGAGATATAATGCCAAGCAGTTCATTTTCCTTATTTACAGTTGAAGCCAAACTATTCATGTGCCTTGCTTTGTCAAAATATTACATGCCTCCAAATAAGAAGCATTGCATCTGTTTCAAAATGGCACTTCCAAGATAGTTATACAATTGAGGTTTGGGTTAGGGAAGAAAACTTTTAGATGAAGTTAGGATTCAAACTCAAACTTCCTAACCTTAACCTTTGAAAAGGTTTTAGTACATAGAGAGAGGTAGTACATAGTGAGAGATGATTTTAGTATGGGGAGAGAGAAAAGTTTTAGTATGTGGAGAGAGAAAATCATGTAGAGAGAGGTAGCTTTGAATAGTTGGGAATTAACCTCTCTCTCTCTCTCTCTCTCTCTGGAATTAATTTAACTAACTCTTGCAATAAAATATCCAGGTAATAGTATTCAATACAAAAAGTAAATTATGACTACTCCAAAACCTCATCCAGTCAGCAAAAGACTAACTGCCATATGGCACCACTCAAACAAATTTTCAAAGAAAAATTTCATTTACTTTTTTATTTTATTGAAAGAAGCATTTTATTAACAAAAATAAACATTTACAAATATATGACAGCAGATACAGTGCTAACTACTATAACAACATTAGCTATATTACAATAAATAATCATCTCAGTTAACATCGGCATTGAGAATATTAAAGATGAATAATGCAATTGCTTCCAAATCTCCATCAATGCACTCGGCAATTCCTTCAAAGTATCAATAGCCATGACTAAAGTTGCAACTAAGATGTACATATTCCAAGCTGAAAGCATAGACTCGAACACCATATTGCACAAAACTAATTGATGACAGCGTGATTAGCTTGAATTTTAAACTTTTCTTCAAAAGCACAAAGCTGATGAGTTATATGTTCAAGAGAATTTTTAAGAACTATATTGGTCTGAACAGCGACGTTCAAAGTAAGGAGCAAAGGAAAGAAACATGTAGTAACCATCAAATACTCAACCTTAGGTGAATGTAAAGTGTGAGCAAAGATAGCCATACACCTTAATCGCCAAATTTGCTTAAGTATAATGTGCCTGAAGGATTGAATGATAATATTAGGGGCTAGAGAAAAACCAAGTAATGCATTTTTCCAAGACCAATTTGGAGGAAACAAAGCCAAAAAGGTGGAAAGGAGAAACCTCCAAAGTTTATGGGCATGAGGGCAGAACCAAAAGGTGTGCTTAATAGTCTCTCTTTTACGGCAAAATGGGTAGCTTGGAGGAGGGTTAATAAAAAAGAGATTGTCGCCAATTGGAATTTTGACATGCAAAATTTTCCACGACAACAACTGAGCCTAAGCATCATCTTTAGACTTCCGAATGAGAGCACTTAATTTGTTCCAAGGGTATCTTTTGAGATTACACTGCCACTTGGTGTTAAGTCACTGGGAACACTGAATGGTAGGGATCAACTATTTATACACAGCTCTGAGCGGGAAACTCTGAAAAGTATGAGTGTTGGGCCATCTCCAATCCTTTAAAAAACTATCATGGCAAGGTGTGGACATGAGGCACAACAACTCGGGACTCAACAATTGAAGGATTTGAAGGATTGGTCTTCTATAAGTGGAAGACAGATTGAACTGTGATTTGATTTGCTCCCATGATTTCCAGTCAAACCTAAGGGGGTCCCACAAGTCGTGAAAAACACAAATACCTTTCTTAAACAATTGTCTTCCCTTGAGATGTTTTAAGATAGCCAAAGGACTATTGTTTTCCTAGACCAGTTGGTTCCACCAAATGGAGGAGGATGCAAAACTTAAATCATGACTTAAAGTCTGATCATACCAACACAATTTTTTTGAAGTAATTTGCCAAGCCCTCCAAATGGAATTAAAAGGAGCTGAACCATGGGTTTTAAAATAGGGTGCCAGCAATGCTTTATCTTGCCAACTAACCGCATGCCATGAATTCCCAGCAGTAGCTGTTTGAATATGGTATCAAACCAGATTTTTCCAAGGCGTATCACCCTCTAAGACTCTTACAATCCATTTTGTGTTGAGACAAATGCCTTGTGTGTATGAATCAATAATGCCCAAACCACCTTTGTCCCTTGGTTGGATACAATGCATCCAAAAAGTTATTGGCAAACCTTTGGTATTTCCCCATTTGTTCCAAAGAAACCTTCTAATAAACTGAGTCAATTGAGTGTAGAGAGGTAGTACATAGTGAGAGATGATTTTAGTATGGGGAGAGAGAAAAGTTTTAGTATGTGGAGAGAGAAAATCATGTAGAGAGAGGTAGCTTTGAATAGTTGGGAATTAACCTCTCTCTCTCTCTCTCTCTCTCTCTCTCTCTCTCTCTGGAATTAATTTAACTAACTCTTGCAATAAAATATCCAGGTAATAGTATTCAATACAAAAAGTAAATTATGACTACTCCAAAACCTCATCCAGTCAGCAAAAGACTAACTGCCATATGGCACCACTCAAACAAATTTTCAAAGAAAAATTTCATTTACTTTTTTATTTTATTGAAAGAAGCATTTTATTAACAAAAATAAACATTTACAAATATATGACAGCAGATACAGTGCTAACTACTATAACAACATTAGCTATATTACAATAAATAATCATCTCAGTTAACATCGGCATTGAGAATATTAAAGATGAATAATGCAATTGCTTCCAAATCTCCATCAATGCACTCGGCAATTCCTTCAAAGTATCAATAGCCATGACTAAAGTTGCAACTAAGATGTACATATTCCAAGCTGAAAGCATAGACTCGAACACCATATTGCACAAAACTAATTGATGACAGCGTGATTAGCTTGAATTTTAAACTTTTCTTCAAAAGCACAAAGCTGATGAGTTATATGTTCAAGCGAATTTTTAAGAACTATATTGGTCTGAACAGCGACATTCAAAGTAAGGAGCAAAGGAAAGAAATATGTAGTAACCATCAAATACTCAACCTTAGGTGAATGTAAAGTGTGAGCAAAGACAGCCATACACCTTAATCGCCAAATTTGCTTAAGTATAATGTGCCTGAAGGATTGAATGATAATATTAGGGGCTAGAGAAAAACCAAGTAATGCATTTTTCCAAGACCAATTTGGAGGAAACAAAGACAAAAAGGTGGAAAGGAGACACCTCCAAAGTTTCTGGGCATGAGGGCAGAACCAAAAGGTGTGCTTAATAGTCTCTCTTTTACGGCAAAATGGGTAGCTTGGAGGAGGGTTAATAAAAAAGAGATTGTCGCCAATTGGAATTTTGACATGCAAAATTTTCCACGACAACAACTGAGCCTAAGCATCATCTTTAGACTTCCGAATGAGAGCACTTAATTTGTTCCAAGGGTATCTTTTGAGATTACACTGCCACTTGGTGTTAAGTCACTGGGAACACTGAATGGTAGGGATCAACTATTTATACACAGCTCTGAGCGGGAAACTCTGAAAAGTATGAGTGTTGGGCCATCTCCAATCCTTTAAAAAACTATCATGGCAAGGTGTGGACATGAGGCACAACAACTCGGGACTCAACAATTGAAGGATTTGAAGGATTGGTCTTCTATAAGTGGAAGACAGATTGAACTGTGATTTGATTTGCTCCCATGATTTCCAGTCAAACCTAAGGGGGTCCCACAAGTCGTGAAACACACAAATACCTTTCTTAAACAATTGTCTTCCCTTGAGATGTTTTAAGATAGCCAGAGGACTATTGTTTTCCTAGACCAGTTGGTTCCACCAAATGGAGGAGGACGCAAAACTTAAATCATGACTTAAAGTCTGATCATACCAACACAATTTTTTTGAAGTAATTTGCCAAGCCCTCCAAATGGAATTAAAAGGAGCTGAACCATGGGTTTTAAAATAGGGGGCCAACAACGCTTTATCTTGCCAACTAACCGCATGCCATGAATTCCCAGCAGTAGCTGTTTGAATATGGTATCGAACCAGATTTTTCCAAGGCGTATCACCCTCTAAGACTCTTACAATCCATTTTGTGTTGAGACAAATGCCTTGTGTGTATGAATCAATAATGCCCAAACCACCTTTGTCCCTTGGTTGGATACAATGCATCCAAAAAGTTATTGGCAAACCTTTGGTATTTCCCCATTTGTTCCAAAGAAACCTTCTAATAAACTGAGTCAATTGAGTGTAGAGAGGTAGTACATAGTGAGAGATGATTTTAGTATGGGGAGAGAGAAAAGTTTTAGTATGTGGAGAGAGAAAATCATGTAGAGAGAGGTAGCTTTGAATAGTTGGGAATTAACCTCTCTCTCTCTCTCTCTCTCTCTCTCTCTCTCTCTCTCTCTCTCTCTCTGGAATTAATTTAACTAACTCTTGCAATAAAATATCCAGGTAATAGTATTCAATACAAAAAGTAAATTATGACTACTCCAAAACCTCATCCAGTCAGCAAAAGACTAACTGCCATATGGCACCACTCAAACAAATTTTCAAAGAAAAATTTCATTTACTTTTTTATTTTATTGAAAGAAGCATTTTATTAACAAAAATAAACATTTACAAATATATGACAGCAGATACAGTGCTAACTACTATAACAACATTAGCTATATTACAATAAATAATCATCTCAGTTAACATCGGCATTGAGAATATTAAAGATGAATAATGCAATTGCTTCCAAATCTCCATCAATGCACTCGGCAATTCCTTCAAAGTATCAATAGCCATGACTAAAGTTGCAACTAAGATGTACATATTCCAAGCTGAAAGCATAGACTCGAACACCATATTGCACAAAACTAATTGATGACATCGTGATTAGCTTGAATTTTAAACTTTTCTTCAAAAGCACAAAGCTGATGAGTTATATGTTCAAGCGAATTTTTAAGAACTATATTGGTCTGAACAACGACGTTCAAAGTAAGGAGCAAAGGAAAGAAATATGTAGTAACCATCAAATACTCAACCTTAGGTGAATGTAAAGTGTGAGCAAAGACAGCCATACACCTTAATCGCCAAATTTGCTTAAATATAATGTGCCTGAAGGATTGAATGATAATATTAGGGGCTAGAGAAAAACCAAGTAATGCATTTTTCCAAGACCAATTTGGAGGAAACAAAGCCAAAAAGGTGGAAAGGAGACACCTCCAAAGTTTCTGGGCATGAGGGCAGAACCAAAAGGTGTGCTTAATAGTCTCTCTTTTACGGCAAAATGGGTAGCTTGGAGGAGGGTTAATAAAAAAGAGATTGTCGCCAATTGGAATTTTGACATGCAAAATTTTCCACGACAACAACTGAGCTTAAGCATCATCTTTAGACTTCCGGATGAGAGCGCTTAATTTGTTCCAAGGGTATCTTTTGAGATTACACTGCCACTTGGTGTTAAGTCACTGGGAACACTGAATGGTAGGGATCAACTATTTATACACAGCTCTGAGCGGGAAACTCTGAAAAGTATGAGTGTTGGGCCATCTCCAATCCTTTAAAAAACTATCATGGCAAGGTGTGGACATGAGGCACAACAACTCGGGACTCAACAATTGAAGGATTTGAAGGATTGGTCTTCTATAAGTGGAAGACAGATTGAACTGTGATTTGATTTGCTCCCATGATTTCCAGTCAAACCTAAGGGGGTCCTACAAGTCGTGAAACACACAAATACCTTTCTTAAACAATTGTCTTCCCTTGAGATGTTTTAAGATAGCCAGAGGACTATTGTTTTCCTAGACCAGTTGGTTCCACCAAATGGAGGAGGACGCAAAACTTAAATCATGACTTAAAGTCTGATCATACCAACACAATTTTTTTGAAGTAATTTGCCAAGCCCTCCAAATGGAATTAAAAGGAGCTGAACCATGGGTTTTAAAATAGGGGGCCAACAACGCTTTATCTTGCCAACTAACCGCATGCCATGAATTCCCAGCAGTAGCTGTTTGAATATGGTATCGAACCAGATTTTTCCAAGGCGTATCACACTCTAAGACTCTTACAATCCATTTTGTGTTGAGACAAATGCCTTGTGTGTATGAATCAATAATGCCCAAACCACCTTTGTCCCTTGGTTGGATACAATGCATCCAAAAAGTTATTGGCAAACCTTTGGTATTTCCCCATTTGTTCCAAAGAAACCTTCTAATAAACTGAGTCAATTGAGTGTAACAGGTTTGAGAGGGGCAGCCAAGAAGATGAGATATAAACATGAGTGGCCAACAAGATCTTGGATTCTACCGGCCATTGATAGGAAATTCATTTACTTTTAGAATAATTGATCATAAATATATCTAAAAATTAATAACACAACTGTACATAATTAAATTCAAAAATAATTGAAATCTTAATAGTCGATAAAAAGCATATTAACTTGTAGATATTTCCCACTTAACATATCAATTCTCAATACGTATAATTTGAATCAATTCTCAACATATTAATGTCAGATGCTGAAATCTACCTAATGGCGTTCCGCTCTGCCTTACCACTTCCCATTATTGTCTAAAAGTTAGAAAAAAAATTTATGACATGGCGGAATTTATACCCAACATTCTTTCGCTTCACATGCTTGGCAGCAGTCATAAATTAGGAGACAAATGCTAAACAAGGCACAGTCTGGCGTCCTGTAAACAATAAAGAACCTACTTCGGATGTTATTACTAATTAATTGTTTGTACTTTAAGTTTCCTGTTTTACCTGATTAATTATTGAATGCCAATAACAGTTATGGAAACGATCCCGTAGAGGCTGGCCTTGTCAAATTTTTCGCTGAACTTTTCACACTTACATTGAAATTTGTCAAAAAGTTTAAAATTTAAAATAATTTTTATACAAATAGATCGACCAGCAACTAAGAAAATTAAAAAATAATCAATCATTAGTACATGTGGAGAAACAAAGATTCATAAGAAAGCTATACTAGATGTTCTTCAAAAAGGCTCATGCTTAATTCAAAGCTGCCAAGTGTGAATTTGTGGGAGTGAGTTTTAAGGAGATAACATAGCTAACCTAAGACTTCAAAATGGATTTAGTATTTATTCTATTTTTGCATGGATTATATTGAAGTAGTGATGTTAAATGTTCTATTTATTTTAATGAGAGGTTCTTGTGTTCCATGAAATATAAGCAAGCTAATGAGTTTGACTTAAAAACTACACACTGGAATAACACAAATTTGACTTAATTGAAAAAAACATCTCCTACTTAAAAGAAAATAAGTTTCTCCAGTCTAAAATGATGTACTTGCAGGCTTTTTGAATCAACTTTCAAGGTACCATACATACTAATCTTATGATGGATCATGGTGCTTCACATTTGACATCGTGGATAATGATGTACTTGTATGCTTCTTGAATCAACATTTGAGATCATACCCTACGATCCGTCATCAAAATAGTATACAATATACTATTCTTATGAGGGATCATGGAATCACACATTTCGGATCATGGATAATGATATACTTGTAGGCTTCTCGAGTCAATGTCTATACTACTCTTATGACGGATCATGGAGTTACACATTTCGGATAATAGATATACTTGTACGCTTCTTGAATCAACGTTTGGGATCATACTCTACAATCCATCATCAGAATAGTGTACAATATACTATTCTTATAATGGATCAATAAGTTCCACATTTCAGATCATTCTAGATGATCCATCATTCAGATAATATGACTTCTATTCTGATGATAGATCATAAAATACAATCAGAAACTTTGATTCAAAAAGATACACAAAGTTAATCCAAAAGCCTAGAAATGTATCTCCTATTTATCAATGGAGGAACTTACCCAACTACTGCATCAGAAAATCTACAATCTACATAACCAATCAAGCTAATACAATACAACTTGTATAATAGTGAGCTATTCAAGATGTTTGGGATTAATATTGTGATACATTATCTTATCTTGACCATAGAGTGTGTTTAGTTCTCTCATTCTGATAACAGATCTCAAACTATGATTGGAAATATTGAATCAAAAAAACTAACATAATGTAAATTAAAAACATTTGAAATAATTAAACAAAGCCTCTGAGTTCAAACAGCATTGAGATTGATGATTCGGAGAAGTCCTTATATTTTATCTTTATGAACATCACTTAGTGAAAGATGGAATCATGTATGAATCACTACTTTTAAACATAGATTAATGAATTTGAAAAAAAAATTACAGAGTCAAATTCTGAAAGCAATATTTGGGTATGAAGAGATACCTGGGGTTGGGGAAATGAGAAAGTTTGCCGGTTTGAGAAAAGATAATGAGACCAACTTGGGCGTCGCACAACACGGAGAGTTCACGCGCCTTCTTCATTAGACCATTTCGCCTTTTGCAAAAAGTTATTACTCTATTCTTTTTGTCCTCAATTTTCTTGGCTTCGGTCTTTCCTCTCCCCATTCTTTCCTTTTTCGGTGCAGCGGATGGTCTGCCACAGAAACAAGTCTGCCCAAAAATCGTAACCAGCTGAACGATACGGGCAATAGAAATAACTATCTTTGCAATTTTAAGCCGTATTGAAGGACGATAAGACAATGGGTAGGTGCTGCTTTCAACCGCAATTTAATCCTCCTCATAATCATGTCACCAACAACATGCAGAGAACGTACGAAATGAAATGGACAGGACAAAACAACGCTTAATTTGGTAAGTTGTTGAAATGGGCAGTCCACATTCATGGTTAAAGATTCATCGAAGACGAAGTTCTTTTAGCCTAAAATTTGTATGGACTTTTATTTGTAGAAAATTCTTAGGGTTAGTTTGGTTTGTGGAATTGTAGAAATTTTCATCAATTTTGAATTAATCAAATTAAAATTTGTGAATCTTCAAAATGATTTTTTATTTTCTTTTAGAATTGTTTGGTTCATCTAGAAGATGAGTGGGAAGATACATTATATGCTTTTGGTTTCTCAAATTAAAATTGGAATTGGAGTTAGGTTCTTACATAGAACAAAATCATTTCTTTCTAAGGTCATTGCATTTGTCACTTCTTCCTTCCAAACCCTAGAAAAACAAATCAAACAAGAGAAAAACCTAAAACAAAATCCTAAGCTCAAATATCTATTACAACCAAAACCTAGTGTATAAATTATACAACTGTGTTATCATAGATCAGATATGTGACAGGCTATGTGTTTAGGGTAATACAAATTTGCAGCCTATTTGTTTACATTTATGCAAAACTTAATCTATCTCCTTCTCAATCTCTCCTTTTAAGTTTGTGAATGTATTGCTCACTATGATGATAAAGCTTGTTTGCCTTAGAAACTTTGCTTTTGATGAAGGAAAATTACCTCTAAGAAGTTCTGAATGAGTATGTATCATTAATAGTACATCTCAACAATCGATCAATGTGATGAATGGAGAAATCTGTCAATCTATTAAGGGCTCATTTGGTTGCAGGCATAAAAATGGAGAATAGGGATGCAATATTGGGAATAGGAATTACTATTCTAATAAAAGTTATTTTTTGGAATGGGTATAAGCTCATTTTAGAGGTAAAATGAGAATATGTATTCCTATTCCCTATTCCATTTGACAAACCAAATGGAGAATAGAAAACATATTCTAAAATTTTTATTCCTATTCCAGCAACCAAAAGGACCCTAAAAGAATGTTGATGCTATTTTTTAACCCAACAGATAAAAGTATCACATTTGTATGTGCTTCAGTTACGGACGAACTTCAAAAAACTGTAGAATCCAAGTTCTTACACTCCTCCAAAAAGTGTCACCCAATACAATTTTGAATTCTAGGTAGCTAGAGGGAAGAGTGATAACCTAATTTTGAGGTAAAACTATGATGTGTCAACTTTCGCGAGTAATAAATTTTGACTCGGATATGCGTTTTGGCTAAAATTTTATAGGCAGTCGCATGAGAAGGATTTAATTGGATTGTTGCTTGAGCTTAGCTCGATAGGTGGCCATTTTGACATTTTTCTGGGAGCCTGAAATTTCATCTTGACCTTCAGAATTGAGTTTTTGTATTTTTTTTTCCAATTTTTTAGAAAGTAGTTTTTTTTAATAAATCTGAAATCATAATCTTGATTTTGTAGATTGGTTGGCAATTCATCTTTCCTTAGTTGGGGGCTTTTCTTGAGAAAAATTAGGATTCATAGTATGGATTTTAGAAATTACCAAAAATGAAAAAAATTATTTTTTCTGAAAATTTGCCAAATATGATAATTTTCAAAATTGTAATAAGTAGGTGTTTTCTTTCATTGGATGGGAGATATAGAGTTGGAGAAGTTGAATGAAGAATTTGGTGTTTTTAAAATTCGTGTTGTGTTATTATTTTCTGAGTATTGTTTTGAAAGGGGTTTGGGCTACATCATTTGGTATCAGAGCGGGAAGATGGCTGGGAGAGGAAGAGGAAGAGGAAGAGGAGGTGTCACTCCAATGCAAAGATTTATGTTGAATATGCAAGGGCAGATTGAACAGCTGAATGAGAGAATGGATAATCAAGGAATACCAGTAGCACAAGGAGAGGACGAATCAAATAAAGAGGGAAATCGAAGAGGTGTTAATCAAAATGAAGAAAATGAAGAAGAACCCTTAGAAGAGTTGAGCTATGAAGATAGAGTGCTTCGGGCTTTAGAAGGGGAAAATGAAGGGATCAAGATCGAAGTCTCAGACTATGTTGGTTTTCTTAAGCCAGATGAGTTGATAGACTAGCCAGAAACATTTTTTGAATGGAAGCCTATGGAAGAGGGAAAGAAGATGAAGTTTTCCTGCACAAAATTAAAGGGACATGCAATGATATGGTGGGATCACCTCCAGAAGGAAGAGACCAAAAAACAAAAGGAAAAGATCAAAAAGTGGAGCAAGGTGGAGAAAAAGCTTTGGAAAAAGTTCTTACCATTAGACTACTCACAAACCCTATTTCGTAAGTTCCAAACTTTGAAGCAAAATTTGCCTTTTGTACAAGAGTACACAGATGAATTCTATAAGCTATCCATGAGAACAGAGCATCAAGAAGATGATGAGTAGGTGGCTACTAGATATACAAATGACCTTAAATTCTCTATCCAAGATGAACTAAGCATGCATCGTGTTAACAGTATGGAGGAAGCCTACCAATTAGCTCTAAAGGTTGAAGAAAAGAAAAACTGACAATATAATTAGAGGAGTAGAGGAGGAAGAAGGGGTCCCTCAACACCATTTCGAGGAGGTTCTAACTACAGCTGAGGAGAATTCTCCCAAGACTTTGAAAGAAATACAGACTCTAGACAAGATCTCGCAAAATAGGAAAGCAAAAGGGGATTTTAGTGAGGATGAGGTTATGGTAGCGAAAGAGGATGAGAAACCCAATGGAGGCTCTTTACCTATTTCAGATGTAGAGAAGAAGGACATAGAACTTTTGAATGCTCAAATTATAACATGCCAAAAACAAATTAAGGAAGACAACCTAGAGTGAGCCTAGCTCAGCCAGAGGAGGAGGAGCAAGAAGTCTCACCAGATGCGGGAGAAACCATCATGATGAGAAGATCAATGATCATCCCCAAAAAAGATGGGGTTCCTACAAACAACTGTGACAGTTTGTGGCTCCAGACCAACATTTTCAGAACTAGATGCACTTCTAGTGGAAAGGTATGTCAAGTTATTGTTGATGGGGGTAGTTGTGAGAATATGGTATCTAGAGAAATGGTAGAGAAATTAAATTTACAATGTGAGAAGCACCCTTGCCCTTATCGTATTGCATGATTTAAGAAAGGAAATGAAGTAACAGTTGATAAAAGATGTTTAGTTAGATTTACCATAGGAAAATTTAATAAGGATGAGATATGGTGTGATGTTATCCCTATGGATGCTTACCATATGTTGTTGGGAAGATTAGGGCAGTATGATAGGAAGGTCATGCATGACGAGGAGAAAAACACTTACACATTTTGGAAGGATGACTCTAAAGTGGTTTTGTTGCCTCTTAAGGATGAAAAGAAGAATGAAACCATGTTTTCTACAAGAGAAGTTGTCAAAGAAATGAAAGTAACAAGTTGTTGTTATGCACTAGTACTAAAAGGAGGAGAAAAAAAGAGAAAACGTGGTGCCACTCGAGGCAATGAAGGTGCTAGAGGAGTTTGTTGATGTTGCTCCTGAGAAAATACCTAATGGTCTCCGACCCAAAAAATATATTCAACATCATCTTGATCTTATTCCGAGAGCAACTTTTCCTAATCAGGTAGCCTATCAGTTAAATCCAACACAACATGTAGAGTTGAATAAACAAGTAACAAAACTGATGCAAAAGGGTCTGGTCAAGGAAAGCATGAGTTCGTGTGCAATACCTACATTGTTGACTCCAAAGAAGGATGGCACATGGAGGATGTGCATTGATAGTAGAGCAATCAATAAGATTACCATTAAGTATTGATTTCCTATTCCTTGGATAGAGGACATGATGGATGAATTAGATTGATCTCCAAAGTGGTTACCACCAGATCCACATTCAAGAGGGAGATGAATGGAAGACAACATTTAAGACAAGAGATGGTTTGTACGAATGGATGGTTATGCCTTTTGGGCTTTCAAATGCACCTAGCACATTCATGCGGTTGATGAATACAGTGATGCAACCTTACATTGGTAAGTTTTTTGTAGTTTAATTTGATGATATTCTGATCTATAATAGAAGCAAGGAAGAACACTTACAACATCTGAGGATCATATTGAGTGTGTTAAGGAAGGAGAAGCTCTTTGCAAACTTGAAGAAGTGTAGGTTCATGCAAACTAGTTTGACCTTTTTGGGCTTTGTCATTTCTCAAGCTGACCTATTCAAATGGATCCAAAAAAGGTAAGAGTAATCCTAGAATGGCTCAGTCCTTCCAGTATAACAGGAGTATGAAGTTTTCATGGGTTGGCAACTTTCTACCAAAAGTTTATCCAAAATTTTAGCAATATTGTAGCACCCATAACAGACTGTACCAGAGGAAGGGAGTTCACATGGACACCAGATGCTGAAGAGAGTTTTAAATTCTTGAAAAAAGGGGTAACTGAAGCTCCTATATTGACACTTCCAAATTTTGACAAAGTTTTTGAAGTAGAGTGTGATGCTTCACATGTTAGGATAGGTGTTGTTCTTAGCCAAGAAGGTAAGCCCGTGACATTCTTTAGCGAGAAATTGAATGAAGTAAGAAAGAATTATTCTACCTATGATTTGGAGTTTTATGCAATTGTTCAAGCATTAAGACATTGGAGGCACTATCTAGTCCCACATGAGTTTGTGTTGTTTACTAATCATGTTGCTATGAAACATCTCAACACACAAAAGAAGTTTAATAGTCGACATGCCAAGTGGGTATCTTTCTTACAAGGATACACTTTTGTCTTTAAGCATAAATCTGGAAAACAAAATTAGGTTACTGATGCCTTGAGCAGGTGCGCTATAATATTAATCACAATGGAAACATAGGTCACTGGTTTTGATGCTATCAAGACCTTGTAGGAAACTAACAATGATTTCTCAAAAATTGTAGAATAGCTAAAGGCTTCATCTTCTAGTAAGTTGGATCATGTGAAAGGTGACTATTTATGTAGGATGGGTACCTCTTTAAGGGTAAACAACTATGTATGCTAGGCAGATCCATGTGGGAAAACATTATCAGAGAATTTCATAGTGGTGGACTAGCTAGACACTTTGGAAAGGACAAAACAATACACTTGGTTGAAGATAAGTATTATTGGCCCAAGATAAAGACAGACATCACTAAATACATGGCAAGGTACAAAATCTATCAAGTGGCTAAAGGGTATTCATAGAATACAATATTATACATGCCTTTACTAGTACCCATCGAACCATGGACTAACGTGAGTATGGATTTTGTATTAGTTCTCCCACACACTTAGTGAGGTAATGATTCTATTTTTGTGGTTATTGATCAATTTTCAAAAATGGTCCACTTTATCTCTTGTAAAAAGACCAACGATGGAACTAGAGTAGTAGAACTTTTCTTCTTAGAACTTGTTTATTTACATGGCCTTCTAAAGATCATTACCTCTGATAGAGACACTAAGTTCTTGAGCCATTTTTGGAGGACTCTTTGGAGGAAATTAGGAACACAATTACAGTTTAGTAGTGCTTATCATCCTCAAATGGATGGACAAATAGAGGTAGTTAATCAAAGCTTGGGAAATCAGTTACACTACAGTATGGGGGACAAGCCTAAATAGTGGGACTTGGCATTACCCTAGGCATAATTTTCCTATAATAGTTATGTTAATAGATCCACCAAAAAGTCTCCATTTCAAATTGTCTATGGTAAAAACCCTTAAGGTGTTCTGGATCTTGTGTCACTTCCATCAGGAGAAAGAATTAGTGATGTTGGAGTTGCTTTTGATGAACACCTTCACTAGCTCCAACAAGATGTCTAACAAAAGTTATAGGATAGTAATGCGAATTACAAGATTTTTGTAGATGCTACTCAAAGACAACAAATATTTGATGTTGGTGACTTGGTGATAGTTTACTTGAGGCATGAATGATTTCCTACAAACACCCATCATAAATTGAAGTATTAAAAGATTAGGCCTTGCAAAATCATCAAAAAGATTAATGAAAATGTTTATGAGGTCAGCTTACCAACAAATCTTGACATTTTCCCTATTTTTAATGTTTCTGATTTATACACATTCCATGGAGATGTTCCCACTACAGATGAGGGCTAGGGAGTGGATTGGCAACATCACCTCCCCAATAAGAAGAAGGAAAAGATTGCCAACATTCTTGACAAGCAGACTACCTCCACAAGGCATGGTCATCATAATAGATACCTCATATAGTGGGATAGGTTACCTAAAAGAGAGAGTACATGGTTATCTGAGTGGGTAGTAATGCACTTGAATCTAGTAAAATTGCAACAATTCATAGATAGTCACTTGTAGGAGACGTGTTTCTTTCAAGAAGGGGAGAATGATGTATCAACTTTTGGGAGTCATAACTTTTGACTTGGATATGGGTTTTGGCTGAAATTTTATAGGCAGTCATGTGAGGAGGAGTTATTTGGATTTTTGATAGAGCTCAGCTCAATAGTGGCCATTTTGACATTTTTTTGGGATCCTAAAATCTCATCTTGACTTCTAAAATTGAGTTTTTGTATATTTTTTTTCCAATTTTTTAGAAAGTTGTTTTTTTAATAAATATGAAATCATACTCTTGATTTCATAGATTAGTTGGCAATTCATCTTGCCTTAGTTGGGGCTTTTCTTGGGAAAAATTGGGACTCGTAGGATGGATTTTAGAAATTATCAAAAATGAAAAATTCTATTTTTTCTAAAAATCTACCAAATATGGTAATTTTCAAAATTGTAATAAGTAGGCATTTTCTTTCATTGGAAGGGAGATATAGAGTTGGAGAAGTTGAATGAAGAATTTGGTGTTTTAAAAATCTATGTTGTGTTGTTATTTTCTGAGTATTGTTTTGAAAGGGGTTTGGGCTACATCTAATTAGTTTCCAGGAGTTCTAATTCTATTTTGTTTTTTTGGGCACAAATGCAAAATTTTCCAAATTGAGTATTTGCAAAAGTCAATTCCAGTCTAGTTCAAATAAACCAAATGACCATTAGGGTCTGTTTGGTTTGTGGAATTATAGAAATCAAGATTTCTACAATTCTTGATTTAGCCAAATCAAGGTTTTGCAAATATTCATTTTTTTTTTTGGGATTTTACTTGAATCATTTGTTTCACTCAGAAGGTGAGTGGGAAGACACATTTTTATGCATAAGCTTGGAGTTGCACGTAGAATCCAAAAAGTAGTTCAATCTATTATTTTTACACTCCTCAAAAAGCATAGCTAGGTTTTGATTTTCAAATCCAACTTGCTAGTAGGAAGTCTAAAAAACCTAGTTTTGAGACAAAATTAGAAGTCTGGTATTCTAATTCCATTTTGCCAATTTTGAAACAAATGTAAAAAATATTAAATCCGGATTTTGAAAAATCCAATTCTTGTCATCTTGCATGAACTAAATGGACCCTTAGGGAAGAGTGCTAAGGAAAGGATTCAATAATCATCACTTAATGATTGTTAGGGACTCCATTAACATGTATCAATAGTTGATTACACATGTACCAATAGTCTATTATTTTTTGGAGTTTTTGGTTGTTGATTGGCCTATTTTTGTATCACTTTTGAGAGATTGCATAAAGAACACTGGGACCACAAGGACTAGCATGCAAGAGTATAATGGGTATTAATTGACTCTTTTAAAAGGTTATTTTTTGACCACTCAGTGTTTGATGGTCTCTACATAGAGATTCGTGAATACCCAAAAGGTGAAACCTTAACTTTCAGTAATTAAATCGCAAACAAACTTATACAAAAAAAAATGTCAACAACCAACTTGCGATTCAGGATTTGTAGGCGCTTGAAGTTTTCTTGTGCAGCTAATCGATCACTTCACTTGGTAACTGAACACATTCTAAATGTATATTTGATTCTTCGATTACTAACTTTAAAGGGGTCTCAAAAATGGTAACACAGATGTCATTAGCCAATCATTTTTTAGCATTTTTCATTAGTAATTGGCCTATTTGTGGATCACTATTGGAAGAACTGTACACAAAAATTCAGACATTTGTTCACAAGTGCTAACAATTTTGATTGAATGGTTCTAGTTGAATCTTTGAGTAGGTATTGGGGAACATTTTGGAATGGCTACATTTTTATCCTTCAATGCTTGAAATTTCTACAACAAAATTTGTTAATATTGAAAAGCCAAGAAAATTTGTTAAGATGCCAACTTGCATACAAAGACAAATGAAAAAATTGTATACATTTGATATAAAGTTTAGATTTACAAGTATGTAAAATTGAGGTTTGCAAGTACTAATGATCTTCCACTAACTAACATTATGTAATTCATTTAAAATGTTGTAATTCATTATATGATGATAAAGACTTCCATGCCTATGTAATTTGGATTATTCTCTATAAAAAATCTTCTGATTTTCTAATTCAAATTAATATAATTTAATATATATAAATACAAATATGTTGCTATCTATTAAATAGTGCACATTATTATTAAAAAGGTTAGTTCATCCTTACAAGTGGTACAATAAATGCTTAAATTGGAGGGTTTAACTATAAGATTTTATAAATATTAAAAAAATATATATAGATGAGAGGCTCATCATTGAGAAATCAAATCAAATAATTCATACATGAAAGTTCAAAGTTACTTTCTATAGGCTTGATCCCCATCTAAATAAATGTTAAAAAGTAAGTGCAAAAGTTATTAGATGAATTATTTAGATTAGCTTGTTACCTTTTCTTACAAAGAATCATGCACTTTTAATAAATATAATACTCAATTGATTGCATTTTTTAAGTCTTTAGATTGTAACAACAAGAATTAACAAATTATTTTGTAATTCTACTCAAATTGGATATTTAACTTTTTTCTTCATTATATTTCAAGCACAACCTTGAATTTATATTTTCCTTTGCATAACCTATAACATAAAACTTTAGGAGAAGAATATTTTGCATTACTTTAAATGGGCATCACCTTTTCCTTATAATTAATGTGTGTATTTGATAATCTTATTTTGATCTATTAGTACCTTGGGGTTTGCATATTTATTATTAACTTTGAATAATTATGGATTATATGAATAGATTGAAACTATGATAAGAATTATTTAGTTTCACAAGATAATTATATTTTGATCAAAGGAAAATCTATTTTCAAGGGCCGTAAAACCTTTTACAAACAAATCATCTAGTTAAAATAAATCGTGTGCTAATGGATTATTGGACATAAAAAGTAGCAAAAAATAAGGGAATAAAGCCCCAAATATTATATAATTTTTCATTATTTACTTTCATTTTTTAAAGGATATCTTCATTGATGTTATGAGCCTTATGGATAATATTGTCAATGGGACTCATACCCTTGTCCTTACTATGAAACCTGGTAGTTGGACTAGGGATAGAGCTAGAAGCTTTCTCATAAATAGGAACATTATTTTGAAACATTACATTGGTAGTAGGGAGCCAAATACACCTTTCAGAAGGTCTTGTCTAGCCTCAACTCTGGGTATTCAACTACTTGAGTCCTTCAACGTTATTGTCCATGGTCACATGTGACTTACTACCACAATGGCCCTCATTTTTCTATATTTATTGTAATGGACTACTCCAAGGTTTTGATGTAATGTTTTCATGCCCTCCCTTCAACTCATTGATGCCCCAAGTCAGATGCTAAGTACCTACAAGAATTGTATCCATACCATTTGCAAAAGGAGTATGAACAATCTTATTCATTAAAGCATTAATCTCATGCATGATCCACAAAGGTAGGGCACTTTAAATATCTATAACTTCCTTGATATATGTTTTCATATTCATAGTATTATAGTATCAAGAACATAAGAACCCTTCTCTAAAGTGGAATTGTGACCATTTTTTACTACAACTTTAGTATGGATACCAACTTTAGGATCAACAATAGCTAGAGGCCACAAAATAGGGGACTACAAAATAAGATTAGTGCTCATATCAAATTTCTTCTTGAGTTTCTTCAGAAAAGAGGAATCCCTACCACCACCCATTGAATTATACCTGGTATGAATATTTCACTTTCCCTTAGCTGACAAATGAGAACCTCCAAATTTACCCTTTTCCATAGCATCATTACCAGAGCCATATGAATTACAAACAAATCCTTCAAATTAGATATAATTTAAGTACTCTTGATCCAACACAATAATTATATGGTGGGTTAGGGTAACATTTTTAGAGTTTTTCATTGGCCTAAATGAAAACATGCCCCCATAGTAGTAGTAATGTCATCAAAATTAGTGGAGAAAACCCCATAATGAGAATATATATTTTCCTTAAATTCATTCCAAGTTTAATGAGTAGGGTTCTTATAAATAGAAATGGATTTGGCATATTGTGTAGTGAGGGTAAGAAAACCCTAATCTATAACTAAAATGGAGGCATTTTTAACATTAAGTCTAAAATCATGACATAGGGATGAGAAAATAAAAAAGCGTGTTTCCTAGATAAGGACCCTTATTAATTAGGAAAAATTAGACACATGCAGGTCATAATGGGTCCTAGGAGAACTTATGTCCCCTTATGATATGTTAGGACCACTTATATGTGTCATGGTGGTGTCGTATAATAGGTAATGTGTTCTAAAGGGTCGTAAGGGGTCCTAAGTGTTCTAATGGAACCCAATGTGTCCTACTAGTGTACCATCATAAATTAGAAGACCTTCAATTTATGACTATTTAGCACTTATTTAATGTAATTCAATGATAAATTTTCATTTAAGATATATTTGCACCTCTATCATATCTTCTTCTTAAATGGGATCTAAGTAGGACCTAATAAGTCCTCCTGGGTATTCCTATGTTACCAAGTAAAAATTGAGGTAATATATATTTACTTATTTCCTCCCCTTTCCTTTCATTCAATTAACATAACTCTTTTTCCACACCAAATTGATATTTTAGCATAATCTAGACTTGGTTTCAAGATTCTAGGACCTATTTTGGGGACCAAGACTTCTCCAAGGGTTGTTACACATGGTTGTTAGGGATGTAGTGTATCCCTATTCAATCAGGGATATAGTGCATTCCTATTAGACCAATCAGTGATGTTGGAAATGATTGAAAAGATCATGAGGAAAGTTGTTGGAATGATATATGGAACTGGTACAAAGAATGTTCTCTATCATTGTTTTGTCATTGATGTCAAACTTGCTACTTGCAGGAATACCAATTGCTTTAGTGATCCAAATACTATCAATTAAGTTGATTGACAAGGAGGAGACAATCAATAAGATGTAACTGGAAAACCTAGAGAAAGGTTGAAGTTATGATGTTGTAATGAAGTACAAGGATCAGCTAAGCTATTGATGAAAAAGTGTATTTGATGACACACTATAAGACATAGAGAATGGGCACACTAAAACATATCAAAGATGTAAGGTTTTAGCTAAGACATCTATAAAGACTAACTAAAGTTCATTAGAGAGAAGGATTCGAGCAAGCTAGTAGGTGCCAAGTGATATTGTAAACTTCAGATGCCGAGTAAACTTCAGGTGCCGAGTGATATCATAAACTTTAGATGCCGAGTAAGCTTCAGGTGTCGAGTGATATCGTAATAGATGCCAAGTAAACTTCAGGTGCCAAGTGATATCGTAAACTTCAGATGCCGAGTGATAAAGAGTTTATCAAGTGCTGAGCAAATACAAGTGCCGAGCAAATACAAGTGCCGAGTAGATATAGGTGCTAAGTAACACAAAGGTGCCGAGCACCAGTAAACCAATAGTGCCGAGTAACACAGAGGTGCCAAGCACCAGTAAACCAATAATGTCGAGTTGCTGCATTATTTTGAAAATTGAAGATTCGCCAGATCTAAGCTGACAAGGTTGTTATCTAGAAGTTTGTGAATTAAATGGAAGATAAGAATGATGAGCTGGTGGCACAGAAGACCATGTAGAACATTTTTAGAGATACAACTGATGAATTTTCTAGATAAGAGCAAGATATGGGGTAGATACATTGTATCCTACCTAATCCATTTGAAACCCTAAAATTGGAGAAAAAGAATTGAGCGAAAAAGGAAAATCAGATCTCTATTTAAGGAGTCATAAGGTCATGAAAAAAGAGAGAGAGGCAGTCAAGCATGAAAGCATAAAATGCTAAAGGAGGTACTAAGGAGAAAAGAGAGCATAGTTACTCTATTTCAATAAGAAGACCCCAGATATGGATGCATTGGCATGATGAGTAAGAAGACTCAAGGAGATGAAGCTTGAGAGGAAGACAAGCAGTCAAAGCTGAAGTGATTGAAGCCAAGCATAAGGATTGAACTGAAAGTGTGATCTGAAATCTGCAAAGCATGTTGTAAGTTATATCAGATCAAAAGGCCATTATCGTTACTTTCTAGCAATTGTAACAATTAGTTTAAATGCTATGGACTTAGGTTGGTTTAATAGCCATGAGATAAATCCTTTAATAGGGTGACATTCCAAGTGAATGTTCTAAAGTCCTTTAACCAGGCCCATTCCTAACAGTTTGGTAAAATCCTCTAACAAGGTCACATTTAACAGTGTGTTGTAAGCCTTTTATAGGGCAGGCTTTTAATAGGGCATCACTTTAGAAGAGTGAGAATCAAGTAGCATGTTACTGGTGGTTTTTCCAAATTGGGTTTCCACGTAAATCATTGTGTCATGTGTTAATCTTGCATGTTTTATATCTACATGTTTATTTACTATAACTTGCTAATATGGTTGATTTAAGTTTGGATGGATGAAAAGTGTATGGATTCATTAAAAGTAGTGAAAAACTATTATTAGGGCATTTGGACCTTGGATAACTGATTCCCCTCCCCCCCCCCCCCCAGTTATTCTAAAGAATTCTAACAATTGGTATCAGAGCAAGACTGTTGATTCAGTTTAAAGGGACTATAAGCAGAAAAGATCAAAATGCCTAAGAGAGAAGTTCCCAAGCTCAACAAAGACAACTTTGTTGCATGGCAAAGCTTGATGAAGCTACATCTTGGATCCATAGGAGATTATGCCCAAAATTCAATTGTCACTAAACATGTAGATCCAACTGGTACTCTTACTGTAGAAGACATGAAAAACAAGTAGGAACACAATCAGACAATGCTGGAAATTGCCTTTGCACTCAACTATGCTGAATTTGATGATATCAAAGGATGTGACACTGCATTCAAAATGTGGAAAGCCCTATCAGACATCTATGGAGGAGATCAGAATGTACAAAGAGCAAAAAGAGAAAGTCTCAGAGGAAAGTTTGATGATATGAAAATGGAGGAAAATGAGAATGCTGCTCAATATGGTGCAAGAATAAAAGAATTGGTAAGTGCAATAAGATGCTTGAGTGGTCAATTGGATGAAGATACTATTAATAGTAAGTTCTTAAGAACCTTGCTCCCTATCTATGCTATTAGAGTATCAGCAATACAAGAACTAAGATGTGTACCAGGAAACAATCTAAGTTTTGAAGGTATAATAGGTAGACTCACTACATTTGAGTTATCTAATTTTGACAACTACAAACCATAGAATGTTGAATCTGCTTTTAAGGCCAACCTATCACTAAAAGATGCTGAATAGGTAAAATCAAAGAAAGGAAGAAAAATGAAATATGTATCCAGTGACAGTAGCACTGATGAGGAAGATGTGGAACAATTGGAAGCATTGCTTGCTAGAAGATTTCACAGAGGTAAAAGAAAATTCAAAGGTAAGATGCTTATCATTTGTTTCAATTACAATGAAGTAGGTCATATTGATGATAGGTGTTCACAGAAAAAGGATTACAAGGAAGGCAACAAAAACAAATTCAGAAGAGATGATGACAAGAGAGATTACAAAGAAAAAGGCAAGAAGTGTTATATTGTTGAAGAAAATTCTAATGATAATGATGATGAAGTTGTTTATGTAGCCATGAAAGATCAATCTGATGAAGAAGAGCCCACAACATTGGTAACATGTATGAACAAGAATGATAGGTGGATCATAGACAGTGGATGCTCACATCACATGACAGGAGACAAAAGTAAGTTTGTTAACTTTACTCAGTATAATGGAAATAGTGTTAGATTTGGTAATGATGCTCCATGTCAAATCAAAAGAAAAGGTTCCATTGAGCTCATAGAGAAAATTTCATGTGATAATGCATACTATGTTGAAGGATTAAACTACAATTTGCTAAGTGTCTCACAGTTAGGCAATATAGGATGCAAAGTAGAATTTGGAAACAAAACTGCAAAAATCTATGATACTGATGGTAAACTGATAGGAAAAGGAGATCAAACAAGGAGTAATCTATTTTACCTTGATATGGATGATGTTTCTTGTTTTATTGCAAAATTTGATGATGAATGGTTATGGCATAGAAGATTATGTCATGTCAACTTTGACAATCTGGTCAACATCAGTAAAATGAAGAAAGTCAGAGGTTTACCAAAATTGAAGAAGCTTGATAATATCATGTGCAAACAATGTCAGCTAGGAAAGATGACAAAGTCAAGCTTCAAAAGAAAAAACTATACATCTAAAGAAGTACTTGAGTTAGTTCATATTGACTTATGTGGTCCAATGGAAGTAGAAAGCTATAGAGGAGACAAATACATAATGTTGTTTGTTGATGACTGTTCCAAGATGATGACTATTATGTTTTTAAAACAAAAATCTAATGCTTTTCAAATGTTTAAGTGGTATGTGGCTAGAGTTGAAATGGAAACAGGAAAAAGCTTGAAATGCCTAAGATCAGACAGAGGTGGTGAATTCACATCAAATGAATTCGAGATATTTTGTAATGATAAAGGAATCAAAAGACAAACGTTAGCTCCTAGAACTCCCCCATAGAATGGAATTGCTGAAAGAAGAAATAGATTTGTGATTGACTATGCCAGAACATTAATGATGGAAAAGAATGTTTCTCTAAAATACTAGAGAGAAGCTGTAAGTGTAGTTGTTCATACACTGAACTGACTACAAGTCAACAAAAGGTACAAATCCAACACCCTTTGAATTATGGTATGGTCACTCACCCAATGTGAAACATTTCAAAGTGTTTGGTTGCAAATGCTTTATCCTTAAAGATGCTAGAAATGGAAAATTTGATGCAAAAAGTGATGAAGGCATATTTCTTGGTTACTCCACTAGAAGTAAGGCATACAAGTGTTTGAATACTAACACTAACAAAATTGTGGAAAGTGCAAATGTAAACTTTGATGAGCACACAAAAGTCCAAGCTGAAGAACCAAAGAAAATGGAAGAGTACAAAACCTTTGTGTATTCTTATGAAGGAATGCCTTTTGATGAGAATAATGTCAATCAAATTGATACTCAACAACAAATTTCAGTCTCAGCCGAGTCACAACCAATGAATGCCAAGTTGCATTCAGAAGCCGAGTTGTAGAATGAAAGAAATGCACAATCTGATTCTGAAGATAGTACACATGAAATAAATGAAGAACAACCTGACAATGAAGTGCATAGTAATCCTGAATTTGAAAGATCAAACATGGAAACAAGGACAGAGCCAAGATTATCCAAATATGTAAAAAGACATCACCCTGCTAAACAGATAATTGGTGACAAAGATGCAAGACCAATGACAAGGAATAGACTGAGACATGAATCATGTCTGATCAGAAAATCTGAACCCAAGATAGTATATGGTGCATTCCAAGATGATGATTGGTATAAAGCTATGGAAGAAGAGATTGATCAAATAAAGAAAAACAAAACTTGGAGTTTGGTTCCCAAACCAGTTGACAAGAATGTGATTGGCACCAAGTGGGTATTCAAAAACAAGCTAGATGAGAATGGTGAGATTACCAAAAATAAAGCTAGACTAGTATGCAAGGGTTATGCTCAAGAAGAAGGACTAGACTATGGGGAAACATTCGCCCCTGTTGCTAGAATGGAAGGAGTAAGAACTTTACTTGCATATGCTGCATATAAAGATTTTAAAGTCTATCAGATGGATGTAAAGTCTATTTTTTAAAATGGTATACTAGAAGAAGAAGTCTACATTGAACAACCAGAAGGATTTGTTGATGAGAACAATAGGGATATGGTTTGTAAGCTACATAAAGCACTCTATGGTTTGAAACAAGCACCTAGAGCATGGTATGAGAGACTTCAGAAGTATCTAATGAAAATAGGATTTGAAAGAACTGATGATAATAGCAACATGTACATCAAAGTAGAAGAAGGAAAGGATATTATTGTATTTGAAATCTTTGTGGATGACATAGTGTTTGGTGGAAAGGAAGTGCTTTGCAAAGGCTTTGCTGACAAAATGAAACATGAATTTGTGATGTCTATGTTTGGAGAAATCAAATTTTTTGTTGGATTGCAAGTACATCAACTCAAACATGGTATATTTGTGACACAATCAAAGTACATCAAAGAGATTCTTAAAACGTTTGGATTGGAGGAGTCCAAACTAGTCAGCACACCAATGGCAACAGGAAATAAGCTGTCCAAAAATGATGAATCAGTTGAAGTCAATCAAACAATGTACAGATCTATGATTGGAAAACTACAATATGTTGTACATAGTAGACCAAACATAGCATTAGCAGTTGGAATAGTGGCTAGATTCTCTACTAATCCTAAAGAAAATCATCTCATAGCAATAAAAAGAATAATGAGATATCTTAAAGGAACTGATAACTTTGGTCTGTACTACAAAAATAATGGAAAATTTGAGCTCAATGCATATCCAGATGCAGATTGGGGAGGCAACATTGATGATAGAAAAAGTAAAAGTGGAGGTGCATTAGTTTTACGCAAAAGGCTTGTTACCTGGACTAGCAAGAAACAAACATGCACATCCTAGTCCACTGCAGAGTTAGAATATGTGGCAGCAGTAGTCAATTGCACAAACATTGTGTGGCTCACACATCTATTGAAAGAAATGAAACAAGAGGTAACAAAATCTATGATATTGTATTGTGATAACAAAAGTGCTATAAATATATCCAAAAATTTAGTAATGCATGCAAAAACCAAGCACATCACAATCAAGTATCATTATGTCAGAGAATTGGTAGAAGACAAACAAGTGAAGTTGGAATACATTCATACAAAGGAACAAACTGCAGATATCTTCACCAAACCATTGCCCAAGGATGCTTATGAATATCTTAGAGGCAAGTTGGGGGCAATACCCCTAACTCAAGTAGTTTAAAGCAACAAGGAAGCTGCCCTGCATCAACAACAAAAAATCATTGAAATATCAACATAATGATGCAGAGGATAACAGCAGGAGCAGAAACTCCAAATCAGTCACAAACATGGTGACAAAGGGAGAAAACATCAAGAAGCCAAAGCTTATATTTTTCATGATAAAGATGCTACATCTTTGGCATTTATGGCAAAGAGGGAGAAATATGTAGAAACTTGATCAGTACAAAGCAATAGGGAGATATATATGAAAGAGGGAGATATATGAGATCAGTAGTAAAGATGCAGCAGCCAAGAAAAGTAGTAGACAACGTATACAATCTTGGTGGTAACTAAGTGGATTAATTGATCAGTTTTGTTTTCCATCAATGCCAAAGAGGGAAATTGTTGGAAATGATTGAAAAGATCATGAGGAAAGTTGTTGGAATGATATATGGAATTGGTAAAGAATGTTCTCAATCATTGTTTTGTCATTGATGTCAAACTTGCTACTTGCAGAAATGAAAATTTCTTTAGTGATCCAAATACTATCAATTAAGTTGATTGACAAGGAGGAGGCAATCAATAAGATGTAACAAGAACACCTAGAGAAAGGTTGGAGTTATGATGTTGTAATGAAGTACAAGGATCAGCTAAGCCATTGATGAAAAAGTGTATTTGATGACACACTATAAGACACAGAGAATGGGCACACTAGAACATATCAAAGATTTAAGGTTTTAGCTAAGACATATGTAAAGCCTAACTAAAGTTCATTAGAGAGGAGCTGAGCAAGCTAGTAGGTGTCGAGTGATATTGTAAACTTCAGATGCCGAGTAAACTTCAGGTGCTGAGTGATATCGTAACAGATGTTGAGTAAACTTCGGGTGCCGAGTGATATCATAAACTTCAGATGCTAAGTGATACTGAGTTTATCAAGTGCCAAGAAAATACAAGTGCTGAGAAGATATAGGTGCCAAGTAACACAGAGGTGCCAAGCACCAGTAAACCAATAGTGCCGAGTAACACAGATGTGCCGAGCACCAGTAAACCAAGAATGCCGAGTTGTTGCATTATTTTGAAAATTGAAGATTCACCAGATCTAAGTTGACAAGGTTGTTATCTAGAAGTTTGTGAATTAAATGGAAGATAAGAATGATGAGCTAGTGGCACAAAACACCATGTAGAACATTTTTAGAGATACAATTGACGAAGTTTCTAGATAAGAGCAAGATATGGGGTAGATACATTGTATCCTACCTAATCCATTTGAAACCCTAAAATTAGAGAAGAAGAATTGAGCGACAAAGGCAAATCAGATCTCTATTTAAGGAGTCATAAGGTCATGAAAAAAGAGAGAGAGGCGGTCAAGAATGAAAGCATAAAATGCTGAAGGAGGTACTAAGGAGAAAAGAGAGCATAGTTACTCTATTCAATAAGAATACCCCAGATATGGATGCATTGGCATGATGAGTAAGAAGACTCAAGGAGACGAAGCTTGAGAGGAAGTGTCCAAGCAATCAGAGCTGAAGTGATTGAAGCCAAGCATAAGGATTGAACTGAAAGTGTGATTTGAAATTTGCAAAGTATGTTGTAAGTTATATCAGATCAAAAGGCCATTATCGTTACTTTTGAGCAATTGTAACAGTTAGTTTAAATCTTATGGACTTAGGTTGGTTTAATAGCCATGAGATAAATCCTTTAACAAGGTGATATTCCAGTGAATGTTCTAAAGTCCTTTAACCAGGCCCATTCCTAACAGTTTGGTAAAATCCTCTAACAAGATCACATTTAACAGTGTGTTGTAAGCCTTTTGCAGGGTAGGCTTTTAACAGGACATCACTTTAGAAGAGTGAGAATCAAGTAGCATGTTACTGGTGGTTTTTTCCAAATTGGGTTTCCACGTAAATCATTGTGTCATGTGTTAATCTTGCATGTTTTATATCTGCATGTTGATTTATTGTAACTTGCTAATATGGTTGTTTTAAGTTTGGATGGATGAAAAGTGTATGGATTCATTAAAAGTAGTGAAAAAGTATTATTAGGGCATTTGGACCTTGGATAAATGATTCAATCTTAGTTATTCTAAAGAATTCTAACAGTAGTGCATCCCTACATAGGTTCCATTTTGGGTCCTGGTCATTGGTCCCTTCCTAGGGATTGGTCTAGAGCAAATTTTTTGAGCTTGGTCAGCCTGTAAGAGAAAGTTAATTTACAATCGGTTATAAGCACCCTTAATTACTTCATTTGGGAAGGAATGAATAACTAAGTATGCATACACAAGTACATTTCATTAACATCAAGAATCAAGCATAAACATACCCCATGTGGACAACTCATTATAAACATCTCAATTTTTCTTAGTAGAATTGCAAGGTGGAAGCAAGGAGGCTTGGAAACATATTTTATAGGAAGAGATCTCCTCATTTTCCTCTTTGTATTTTATCTTTCAAGAATTCAAGATTCAATCATGGGGTAAGGTCAATCCATAGTAATGGTTCCCACCTTTTGGCCAACTTTGACACTGAAATAGATACTTTTAAAAAAATCTTCATTTTTAGATGTGTATTATTGAAAAACCGTAAAGAATTTGAAGATGATGTAAACTAGTGATTTTTAGAATTTTATTTCTAGCTTCTAACAGTTTTTTATTTTATTTTTTTAATTCATTTTAATTCCATTTTTCCATCTCCTTTGAGAAGTGGTTTATATGAAAATTGATATTTTCAAAGAGTGCTGGGTCATTCGGTCAGTATAACTTTTTTTCAAAAACATGATAATGACAAAATTATTTCAAGGCTAGAATGGTAACATCAATTTCTAACAAGTTTAGTTAGTTTCAATCAATTTCATTAAAAAAATATAGATTTTATTCAGTGGCAAAGTGATGCTAATGATAATTTAGACATGTTTTTTTTAATCTCTATAATTTGATTTGTATTTATCAAAATAAAAAAAAATTAATTGATTTTATAGAAAGGAAACACACATACCTTTGATGAACATATTTTTGAAAAAAATTATGCTCTCATTTTCTATTTTTCTTGAAGCTTCAAATCGAGATTTGTGAAATGGCTAGACAACCTATATTTAATAAAACTAAAAATAAAACATCATGATAAGAACAATATATACTAAAAATATATTCATTAGAAATCTTATTTAGAGTACACAGATTTTGTATATTTAGTTTCAGAACATGGACCTATTTAGCTCTTGTTTGAGCCCTCAAAAGGGAAAACATTGACAAAATTTTTAGTAAGTTTGTAAAAAATTCCTATTTTGGGACCTTTGAATGAAGTCCTTGGAGAGGATTTGAATGAATGGATTTCATTGGACACTTCCTAGGGATGATATGGGTGGCCCCATGAGGGCTTCAAATTGTTAGGATAAACCATAGACATAAATAACAATTACATGCAAATATAACCAATATCAAAACATAATAAATCGCACATAAGAGAACACAAGCAAGACTTAATGTGTTTCACCCAAACCTTAGGCTATGTCCACCAAATAATATGTCCAATGTTATTACAATCCAGTGATTACAACTTGATTACAATCTGTAATCCCTTACAACTCAATATCGCCGCAAGAAGCAATTTTTCACATCACACATTATGAAAATCCTTAACCCTAAGCTCTTTTTATACAAGATTTTTTCCACTTTAGTGTTATAATTAATTACAACACATCAGCCCAAATTTTTTGATGAAATAGGGCCAAGAGATTTTTTATAGTACTTCCATGATCAGTCACCCCAAAACTCTTGTATAAAATAGGGCCCAATTTTTTTTCTTTGGGGTGATGCCTTGAACCCTAAAGAATTATGAAGTGTGTATAATACTTCCCTGATTAGTCACCATAAACTAATAATCTCCCACTTGGGTACTGATCGAGCTCCACACTAGACAATAATCTCCCACTTGGAAACTGGTCCTATAGCTATGCTGCTACTCCATGAGGGTCCCACTGTATCAAACCACCCTGGATTATGTTGTTCTTTTATTATGTTCAGTCTAGAAGACCAACCAAAGTTGAAGAGTAGTTCAACTTCTCCCTTTTCACTACCTTTGTAAACATATCCACTAGATTGTCATATGTATGTCTCTTATCTAGCTTTAAGTGTCCATCATCCAAAACTAATCGAATGAAATGGTACTATAACTGTATGTATTTTGTCTTTGAATGTAGAGAAGAATTATTTACGAGATGAATGACACTTTGACTATTTATAAACAAATAATTATCCTTTCAAGGGTTTTCCAAATCTTCTAGGAAGAACTGAAGCCATATCACCTCCTTGGCTGCCTCTATAGCAGCAATATACTTTGCCTTTTTAGTGGATAAAACATTAACCTTTTGCAACCAAGAAACCCAACTCACTAATACCCCACCAAGAGTAAATACATAACCTATAGTACTCTTCTTGGTATCAATATCTGCTACCAAATCTGAGTCAACATAGCCCTATAAATCAGTATTAGAGCCCCCAAAATATAAAGACTTACTGGATGTTCCTCTCAAATATCTAAGAATCTATTTAACTGCATTCCAATGATAAATTCCTGGATGACTCATATACTTTCTAATAGCTCCCACTACATGTGCACAATATCTAGCCTCATACATACCATAGCATACATCAATCTTCCTAAAGATGAAGCATACGGTACCTTGGACATCTTATCCTCCTCTTCGTGTGCCTTTGGACACATGTCCTTAGTCAACTTCAAATTTCCAGGTAAAGGTGTGCTAACACCTTTAACATTCTCCATAGAGAAACATTGCAACACCTTCGCAATATAATCAGCTAGAGATAAAGTCAATTTTTTGTTTTTCCTATCTCTACAATTTTTCGTACTAAGGATTTTTTTTTCTGCCCCCAAATACTTCATAGCAAATGAATGTGCTAACTAGCATTTTAGCCCCTTATATATATATATATATATATATATATATATATATATATATAGATATATATAGATAGATAGATATATATGATCCATGTTAGACCCATCTATAAGCATATCATCAACATATAAACATAAACTAATGTAGTTGTCATCATCCAACCTATTAAGGTAAACACAATGATCTAAATGATGCCTACTATATCCATGCTCATGCATAAAACTATCAAATTTTAGATACCATTTCCAAGGTGCTTGCTTCAAGCCATATAAAATTTTCTTCAATCTGCACACTAAGTTCTCCTTACCCTTGACCTCAAATCCCTATAGTTCTACCATATATATCTCTTCATCCAAATCACCATGAAAGAAGGTTGTTTTAACATCAAGCTAGTCCAAATAAAAATCTTCAGTAGCCACAATACTTAAAATAATATGAATATAAGTCATTTTAACAATAGGAGAGAATATCTCATCAAAATAAATTCCTATTTACTGTGCAAATCCTTTTACAATTAACTTGTCTTTAAATCTTTTCTTACCTCCATCCTCTTCTTTCAACCTATAAACCCATTTATTTTGTAAATCCCGTTTACCTATAGTCAAAGTCTTATTTTTCAGCAAGGAGTCAATTTCATCTGCCATTGTAGACTCCCACTAAATATTAGTATCCACTTGCACAACTTCATCATAGCATTTAGGTTCATCAACATCTATTATTAAAATAGAGTATAGGAAAGGAGACAATCTTGTTGGAGGTCTACTTAGTCTTGTTGACCTTTTAACATTCACTGGGGTGTGTGGTATTTGTTGTTGTGGTTGTTGCAGATCATGAAAAATTGTTGGAACATCATCTTTTGGAGTATCATCCAACACTACATAATCATCTTATTTCTTCTCATGTTGCTACAACAAATATTTGTATAACACTTTCTCATTGAATTTGACATCCCTGTTTCTTACAATTTTATGATTTTCAAAATCCTAAAACCTATAACCAAATTCATCAATGTCATATCCAACAAATACACATTTCTTTGACTTAGCTTCTAACTTGGTTCTATTTTCATAATCTATATGAGAAAATGATTCACAACCAAAGGTTTTGAGAAAAGAATAACTCACCTTCTTACCAGTCCATGCTTCCTCTAGAATTCCATAGCCCAAATGAGTAGAGGGACCTCTATTAATCAAGTATACAATAAGATTGATTTCCTCTATCCACATGTTTAAGGATGACCCTACATGCAACCTCGTGCTCCTTGCACACTTCATTATATTCATATTCATATGTTCAACCACTCCATTTTCCTGTGGAGTCCTTGGAATGCTTTTTTTTTTCTATGAGTACCATTAGTGGAGCAATAATCTTCAAAATCATGACTACAATACTCACCACCATTATCAAATCTGAGACATTTTAATTTCTTACCAGTCTCATTTTCAACCAAACATCTCTATTTCTCAAAAGTTTGAAATACATAAGATTTATGTCTAAGGAAAAAAACTCATAATTTTCTGGTTGAACCATCAATAAATGTAACATAATAATGAGAGCCACCAAGGGAAGATACTTGAACTAGTCCTCATACATCTATATGGACAAGCTCTAATCTCCCACTTTTCTTTTCCTTCTCACTCTTCACAAAACTCGCTCTCTTTTATTTTGCATACACACAAATTTCATAGAAATCCATGTTAACACATTTCAAACCTAGTAAGACTTTCTTTGAATGAAGTAATTTCATACCTTTCTCACTCATGTGCCCAAGTTTGTGGTGCCATAGTACTGCATCAGAATCTACAACATTTTTTTGTTCTCCCTGTTCAACTACAACAACTGTTCTTGAACATTCATCTTTCTTTGAAACAATCGAAGTAGAAGGAACAATATGACTTATACAAAGCTATAAGGTGCCTACTTTCCAACCTTTTGCTACTACAAGGAAAAAATTTCAAACCTTCCAATTTTTATCATTAAAAGTAATGACACAGCCCTCATCATCGAGTTTCCTTGCTAAAATTAAATTTTTGCTCAACCTTGGAACATGTCTTACCTCATGTAGTAGCCAATGATTCTCATTCTACAACTTAATCTTAACTTTTCCCTTTCCAACAATCTGACAAGATTCATTATCCCTCAAATAAACAAGCCCAAAATTCCCTTGGACATAATTAATAAAATAACCTCTATGAGGTATAGCATGAAATGAAGCACCAAAATCTAAAACCAATGAATCATCAACACTTTCTAAAGAAAGAATCAAAGCATCCTCTTTGGATTTGTTACTTATCACATTTTCCTCCTTGCTCCCTTCTAGTTTATCTCCTTCATTGTTCTTTTAGTTCTAGCAATCTTTCTCCTTATGCCCCAATTTGCCATAGTACTAGCAATCTCTTGGTTCTCTAGATTGAGACCTCTTTCCCTTTGACTTTTCTCTTGATTTCCCATGGTTTCTAAAATTGTTTCTTCTTTCAGTCATTCTACCTTTGCTTTGTGCATTCAAAACACTTCCTGATGTAGATCCACCTAAGGTTTTCCTACAAGTTTCCTCATTCAAAATAACACTAATTAAATCATCAAATTTTAGGGTATTAGATCTAGAAATAGAATTACTCACAACCATTACCAAGCCATTCCATCTTTCAGGTAAAGAATACAAAATCAAGAGAGCCCTAATTTTTTCATCAAAATTAATACCCATAGAAGATAACTGACTAGTAGCTGTATTAAAATCATTTAAATGATCCACAAAAAATCTGTCTTTTGTCATCTTCATATTAAATAAATGCTTTATGAGAATACCTTGTTTGAAGTGTTGGGCTTTTGATACAATTTTGCTAGGGTTGCCATCAACTCTTCCATTGTCTTCACTTTTGTATTGTTAAATTTCACTGATGGTGCCAGGCATAACCAAATACTTCCAAGTGTCTTTCTATCTAAAATCTCCTAGTCCTCATCTTTCATAGTTCCCTATTTCTTGGCTTTTCCTTCCAATAGCTTCCATAAATCCTTCTAATAAAGATAGTCCTCCATTTACATCTTCCATAACCGAAAGTTCTTCTCATTAAACTTCTCCACCTTCAGCTTAATCTTGTCTTCCATCACTCCTACTCAACTGTGAGACTCCTACATAGAATAACTAAAAAATAACCTCGCTCTAATACCACTTGGTAGGATAAACCATAGACATAAATGACAATTATATGCAAATATAACCAATATCAAAAAATAATAAATCACACAAAAGAGAACACAAGACATATATATTTAACATGGTTCACCCAAACCCTGGGCTACATCCACCAAAAAACAAGACCAATATTATTCCAATCCAGTAATTACAACCTAATTACAATTTATAATCCCTTACAGCTCAATACTGCTGCAAGAGGCAATTTTCACATCACACATTATGAAAATCCCTAACCCTAAGCATTTTTTATACAAGATTTTTATCAATTTATGGTTATAATTAATTACAACATGTCAGCCCTAAATAAAATAGGGCCCAAAATATTTTTATAGTACTTCCCTAATCAGTCACTACAAATGACAAAAATCTTGTATAAAATAGGGCCCAAATTTTTTTTTAACCCCAAAGAATTATGAAGTATGTACAATACTTCTCTGATCAATCACCACAAACTAGCAATCTCCCACTTGGGGACTGATCAGACTCCACACTAGACAACATGAATGAAGCCCCTTGGCCCACTTTTTAGCCACCTATTGGCCCTTAGAGCTTCATTTAAAGCCCTAAGTCTTTGTTTGAAGCCCCATATGCTAGTTGGCATAAGGGGCTTTGAATGAAGCCCTTATGGCCATGGATTCAAATGAAGCCATAAGGGGGATTCATTTGAATCATGGGCTTCATTTGAAGCCCTTAAAAGAATATTTTCCAATTTTTCATTAGTAGAGATTAGAGTACTTTAGCTATGGGGGCTTAGTATGGTTTTTAGTTATCCTTGGATCTATGCATTGTTACTTCATTTACATTCAAGAATAAATCTTCATTCCAGGGTTTGGATCTAAGGATTTAGATCCTTGCAATGCACACTCAAAGTTCATACACAAGCATCACACATATTACATTTAACATATCAACCATATGTAGAGGTGGAAACCACCAAAACAGGGAGTTCATAAAGGCAAACCCCTACATAGTCAACCAACACACCAAAATTTAGATATTAGCAAATCTTGTTTGCAAAATGGTAATATAAATGTCTTGATTGTTTTCATTTATGGAAACATGTATTCAACATTTCATTTATGCATTTAGAGATAGAAAATTGTCTAGGTGTTAGATAGTTTGTAGCAGCACAGAGAGAAGATGTGATGACTACAAATACCTCATTGAGAGTTAGCTTATGCATAGTTGATGAAAGCTCTATGAAAATGTCATGATGACATGTACCAATGTGAAGGTATGTACTAATAATACAACATGAGTTATGATCAAAATACCAACATGAGTATTACATAGTGCAAAACAAAGCACAATGGAAAATTGGATTGTACAACTTGAGGAATAATTTTGGTAACAAAATAATTACTAATTCATGATGAGATATGTTGGTGTAAATAAGTATTTACCTTTTACACTTTACTTAAGTTTACTTAGGTTAATGCATTATTTTATTATATTATATTATTTTATTATTTATTTAAGTGAGACTTTTAGGAGTTTGTGTACTCTCATGAGTTGTCATGTTGACAACATAGAAGTACACAAGTCTAATTTAGTACATGGTGTCTATAACACTAGAGTTTGCATCATTCATTGAGTTGTCATGTAGACAACATAGTTATTCGTACTCGCATTTTAGCACATGTTGTTTAGAACATTATTTTGTGTGCTACACCTTTTTAGGCTTGTCCTCTCATCATCACACTTATTCTTGTGCTTAATGAAGGATAACCCATATCTGGTGGACATCTATCTGGTTGTATGACTTATCATGTTTTTGACTTCTATGCATTCTAGAAGCTTTCCAGAGGCCTTTATATATAGGTACTCCTAGTGTACTTTCAAACTGAATATTGAATGAATATATCATCAGTCTGATCATACTCTCTTTGGTTTACTATTGTGCTTGTGTTTGAGTTCCTTGATCTTGGGTGAATTTTTCCTAAGATAAATTCTTACATGGTATCAGAGATCGGGGAGATTCTCTTCACATAGCTTTTCAAGACTATTCATGCTTCAACACCTTGATTTGAATCCAAAGAATCTGCAAAAATTGGGAGTGTCTAGAGCCAAATCAAACCTCACCATTGTGTTTGGAACATCGATTTGGTGAAGATTGACTATAAATTCACCTATGTTGGGCTAAAGTTGATTGTGAGGCAATTTTTTTTGCAAATCGGCACCCAAAGGCCTAATTTGCAAGTCCGAGTATGGTCATTTTGATTTATCTGTCCATTTATTTTCACATCTAAATTTAATTAATTCTCTGCACTATTTTTTGAATTTGTATTTCAAAACTTTTTCACCCAGTTAGGCTAGCAGAGATTTTTTTTTGCAGAACTAGGTAGTGACACCCTGGCCCTGCAACTTTGTCATAATATTGTATATTTAAGAATCAGTGGGCTTCTCTATTTATTCTAGAAATACTAGTGGATAATAAAAATTCATCTCCAACAACATAATCCAACAATATACACTAGTGGACCACACTGCCATCACCGGTGAGCAACTAGTCATCTCACCATAATCTAGCGAAAACTCGTTTGAGTTAACAACTATGTGGTATTTCATTTAAATGTTTGTGGATCTCTACCCACAATTAATGTGGGACAATTATCCACATTTCTAATGACCTAAAAAATACCTTCCGATGATCACAAATGCTCTTCTAGTAGGTGAGCAAAATCTGGTCCTAAAATATTCTCCATAGTCCGGTGGTTTTCTTCCTATTGCGGAAGTCTTTTTTCTGGCACTAGTAGATTATAACTGGCGGTCACATTTAATCCTTTCGTGTGCGAACTATAGTAGACATGTGGCAACATCCGCACCCATCCACGCATCCACCCACAAGGTCCAACCTGCCCTCCACATGGCAACAAGACCTTATACAAGTGTCATGCCACTTCATCAGTGACTTAGTGCAACCTAATCAATGCATCCGACTTAGCCACCATGGTGGACTCCAAGTCAACTAGTTTATACCCTGCCATGTCATTTTTTTTTGTACCTATCTATACAATCCATACTTTTATATACCATTGATGTCATCTATCGGTGGAGTTTTTGTTGATATCATCAATTTTACAACCCTAAATTTGACGAATGTTTGATTGTAATTCTAGGGAAAATTTGAATTGCTGCAATGGCTATATGATTGACAAATTTAACCCTATATTTTGCTAATGCAACCCCTCTCTAGATTGATTTTTGATTTTGTAGTTTGACTTTGGGAGGCCATATCTCAGTCATCCGAACTCCAAATCTATGCAATTTTTTTTTATTTTGGCTAGAATTTCTTAAAAATTTTAGTGGTGTAGTTCTTTTCTAGTTTTGGTGCAAGGATTTTTCAGAAATTGCATATTTTGGTAACTGTATCTATTCAATTGTACATTTTACAACTTTAAACGCTTCATATAGGCTCATCTATACAAAAAAATAGGTTCTTTTATATTTGAAAGTGCATTGTTAGAAATGCTTTAGAATAACAGAGAAGGGGGGTGAATCAGTTGTTCAAGGTCCAAATGTCCTATTCACACTTTTCACTAAGTATAGTGAGCCCATTCAACCATTTATTCATCCAAGCTTTAACTTTTATAATCAACAAGTTACTATAAATCAACATGCAAGCATAACACATAAGAAATTAACACATGACACATTGATTTACATGTAAACCCAATTTGAGAAAAACCACTAGGAACATGCTACTCAATTCTCACTCTTCTAAAGTGATGCCCTATGAAAGGCCTGCCCTATTAAAGGCTTACAACACACTGTTAAATGTGACCTTGTTAGAGGATTTAACCACCCTATTAGAAGTGGGCCTGGTTAGAGGACTTTAGAACATTCACTTGGAATGTTACCCTGTTAAAGGATTTACAAATAGCTATTAAACCAACCTAAGTCCATAGGATTTTCATATCTAATACAATTGCTAAAGAGTATTAGAAAATCTTTGACCTGACTACAACATACAACTGAACTTGCAGATCTTAGATCACTTCTCAGCTCATACCATTGCTTGGCCTTCAATCTTTGTAACTCTGACAACTTGGCCTCTTTTCAAGCTTAGTCTCCTTGAGTCTTCATGCTCAATGTACTAGTGCAATCATATCTTCTTGACCACTCATAGAAGTAGAGCCTTTGTGATCTTCCTTCTCCTAGATGTCTTCTCCTTGACACCCTTCTAACTACTTCACAATTTGGCTCTTTAGCAGCAACAACATCAACAAAATTTGCTTCTTGGTCTGTGACTCCTTAAATAGAAGTCTTGGAGTTCTTTTCCCGCTTAATCCTTCCATTCTTTAATTTTAATTTGTATAGATTAGGTTGGTTTCATTATATCTAACCCATTTTTTTTTTCCTCTAAAAAAATCTTGAATAACCCTCTTGAATTTGCCTAAAAATGGTTCACATAGAATTCTGTGCCAACAGCTCATCATCCTTATCTTCCAACTAGTTCACAAAATTCAAGGTAACCACTTTGTCAACTCAGATTTGGCAAATTTTTGTCATTTAAAATAATGGAGCAGCTTGACACTATTGAAATACTGGTGCTCGACACATACTATGTTACTCAGTATCAATTGTGTTTTTCTTGATGCTCGACACTTAAAGATCACTCGGTACCAACTAAGATTTTCTGATGCTCGGCACTTAAACTTCACTCGGTACCTGAAGATCACTCGACACACACTAGAATTTCCTGTTACTTGGCTCCAACTAAGAATTTTCTTGGCTTCAACTAACTTGCTCAACACCCACTAATGATCTTAGTTTAAGCTTTGTAATCAACCTTGTTACAACTTCTTCCTCTAATGTTTCTAAGTGTGACCATCCTTTGTATCTTTAAGTATGTTATCAATACATCATTTAACCATTTTCTTAACTAATCCTTGCACTTCATTACAACATCATAACTCAACCTTTCTCTTAGGTGCTTTTGTTATATCTTGTTGATCAAATCCTCTTCATCAATCAACTAAGTGATAGTACTTGGATCTTATAAGCAAATGTCATTCCTACAAATAGTAGGTTTGACATCAATGATAAAACAATGATTGAAAACAACAATCTTCCTACTTCACAACAATCTCCTTCTTAGATCTTCAACAATGAGCTTTTCAATTAGATTTCCAACAATCTCCCTCTTTGACATTGATGGAAAACCAAACTGATCAACCATCAGACTAAACTATTCAACCATAGGCTAAGTAGGTTAGAACAGTAAGTCAAATGCCAAAAAGTAATTGTATTACCATCAATTTTCACATCTCCCTCTACTATTAGTTTTGATTTTTTCTTCTCCCTTTTTGCTGATGTATCCTTATTCTTTGTTTCTCTCTCTCTATATTACTTATCTTCTACTGTTCTAATCAACTTCTCCTTCTATCTTCATTTGATCAGATTCTCATCACTAGATCATCAACATTAGATTAGTTTCTCACACTTTCTCCCTCTTTGACAATAATGCCAAAGACATATTAGCATCTTATTATGCAAGTGTAGCTTTTGCAGGTTCATTCAATTTCTCCCTCTGTCACCTTGCTTGTGACTGATTTGGAACTTCAACACTTCTACTACTTTAGGAATGAAATCCTAAAGTAAACATCCTCTGCATCAATGTTTAATTTATGTTAACAATCAACTCATTTGATGCAGGGCATTCTTACTTTTGCTTCAAGTAGCCTTGGCTAGGGGAATCACCCCTAACTTACCTCTAAGATACTCAAAAGAATCTTTAGGTAGTGCTTTTGTGAAGATGTTAACAATCTATTCTTTCGAACTAACATATTCCATCTTCACTTTTTGTCTTCCACCAACTCTCTTACATAGTGATACTTGATTGCAATGTGCTTGGTTTTAGCATGCATTATAGGGTGCTTTGGTTTTAGCATGCATTACAATAAAGTATCATAGGCTCAATTACCTCTTCTTTCATACCCTAGAACAAATGTTTGATCCATACAATATTGGTGCAATTTATAGTAGCCATAACATATTCAGATTCAACAATAGATAGTGACGTACAACTTTGCTTTTTTCTAGTCCATGTAATCAACCTTTTTCACAAGAAAAGTGCTCCTCCACTGGTGCTTTTTCTATCATCAATGTTACCTCCCCAATCTAAATCAGTGTAGGATTTTAGTTCAATTTTTTTACTCCTCTTGTAGTACAAACCAAAGTCATCAATTCCTTTTAGGTACCATAGTATTCTCTTTACTGCCATTAAGTGATTTTCTCTTGAATTTGCAAAAAATCTTGCTACTATTCCAACAGGTAGTGCAATGTCTAGTCTACTATGTACAACATATTGTAGCTTTCCAATCATTGATCTATACAATGTCTAATTCACTTCAATAGAAACATCATTCTTGGATAGCTTATGTCCTGTTTCCATTGGTGTGCTGACTACTTTTGAGTCTTCTAGCCCAAATTCCTTGAGTATTTTCTTGATGTATTTGGATTTGGTCACAAATATGCCATGTTTCAATTGATGTACTTGCAATCCAAAAAATAATTTGATTTCTCCAAACATTGACATCTCAAATTCATGCTTCATTTGATCAACAAAATCTTTGTAAAGAACATATTTTCCTCCAAATATTATATTATCAACAAAGATTTCTGATATCAAAATGTCTTTACCTTTTTCAACTTTGATGTACAAGTTGTTGTCATCTATTCTCTCAAATCCTATCTTTACAAGATATTTTTACAATCTCTCATACCATGCTCTAGGTGCTTGCTTCAATCCATAAAGTGTCTTGTGTAGTTTGCAGACTATGTCCTTGTTCTTCTCATCAACAAATCCCTTTGGTTGTTCTATATAGACTTCCTCTTCTAGTATACCATTCAGAAAAGCAGACTTCACATCCATTTGGTACACTTTGAAACCTTTGTATGCAGCATATGCAAGTAATGTTCTTACTGCTTCCCTTCTTGCAATAGGGGCAAATGCTTCCCCATAATCCAGTCCTTCTTCTTGTGCATAGCCTTTGCAAACTAGTCTGGATTTATTTCTTGTTATCTCACCATTCTCATCAAGTTTGTTTCTAAACACCCATTTGGTACCAATTACTTTCTTATCACCTGGTCTAGGAACTAGGGTCCATGTTTTGTTATTTTCAATCTAATCTATCTCCTCTTCCATGGCTTTATACCAGTCATCATATTGTAGTGCATCCTTCACTATTTTAGGTTCAACCTTGCTTAGCAGACATGATTCATTCCTTAGTATATTCCTTGTCATTGGTATGACATCCTTGTCACCAATGATTTGTTCTGCAGAGTGATGTCTTCTCACATACTTGGCTAACCTTGGTTCTGTCCTTCTTTCCATGTTTGATCCTTTAGCTTCAGAGTCATTTTGTTCTTCTTCATCTGGCACTTCATCATTCCTCTCATGTCTATTGTTTTTAGAATTAGAATGTACATTCTCTACATTCTGTAGGTTGGCTTCTGAATGCAACTTGACATTCACTGGCTTTGACTCAGCTGATACTGAAATTTTTTGCTGATTCTTAACTTGATTTACAACATTGTCTTCAACAATCATTCCTTCATAGAAGTATACAAAGGATCTATAATCCTTCAATTGCTTAGTTTCATCAACTTGGACTTCTGCATGCTCACCAAAATTTATATTTGCAATTTCCACAATCTTGTTAGTGTTAGTGTTCAAACACTTATATGCCTTACTTCTAGTGGAGTATCCAAGGAATATGTCTTCATCACTTTTTGCATCAAACTTGTCATTTCTAGTATCTTTAAGAATATAGCATTTACAACCAAATACTTTGAAATGTTTGACATTAGGTGATTAACCATACCATAATTCAAAAGGTTTTGCATTTGTATCTTTCTTAACTTGAACTCTATTCAGTGTGTAGACTATAGTACTTACAACTTCTCTCCAATACTTTAGTGCAACATTTTTCTGCATCATCAAGGTTCTAGCATAGTCAATCACTGACCTATTTCTTCTTTTAGCAATACCATTCTATGGTGGAGTTCTTGGTGCTGATGTTTGTTTTTTGATACCTCCTCTATCTGACCTTAGGCATTTTAGATTCTTTCCTATTTCCTTCTCAACTCTGGCCAAATACCACTTAAACATTTGAAATGCATCAGATTTTTTCTTTAAAAACATAGTAGTCATCATCTTGGAATATTCATCTACAAGTAGCATTATGTATTTGTCTTCTAGGTAGCTTTGCTCTTCTATTGGACTACATAGGTTTGTATGGACTAAATATAGTACTTCTTTAGAAGTGTATGTTTTTATTTTGAAGCTAGATTTAGTCATCTTCCCTCATTGACATTGTTTACACATTTTTTTTAGGTTTCTTTAATTTGGGCAACCCTCTGACCTTCTTCTTCTTGTTGATACTAATCAGATTATCAAAGTTAACATGATATAGCCTTTTATGCCACAACCACACATCATCAAGTCTAACAAGAAGACATGTTGCATCTTCCATATCTAGGTAAAATAGATTACTCCTAGTTTGTTCACCTTTTCCTATCAAATTTCCTTCAGTGTCATAGATCTTGGCAATTTTGTTTTCAAACTCTACTTTGCAGCCTACATTACCTAACTGTGATACACAACAAGTTGTAGTTCAATCCTTCAAGATAGTATGCATTATCACATAAAATTTTCTCTATGAGTTTAATAGAACCTTTTTGTTTTATTTGAAATGGAGCATCATTACCAAATCTAACACTATTTCCATCATATTGAGTAAAGGTAATGAACTTACTTTTATCTCCTATCATGTGATGTGAGCATCCACTATCTATGATCCACTTATCATTCTTGTTCACACAGGTAACCAATGTTGTTGCTTCATCTTCATCTTTATCTAATTCATCCTTCATGGCCACATAAACCACTTCATCATCACTCTCATCTGAATTCTCTTTGACAATGTAGCATCTTTTTCCTTTTTCCTTGTAGTCTTTTCTATCATCTTCACTTTTGTATCTGTACTTGTTTCCTTCTTTATAATTCTTCTTCTATGTACATCTTGCAACAATATGACCTACTTCATTACAATTGAAACATATGATAGGGAGCTTACGTTTGAATTTACCTTTGCCTCTATGGAATCTCCTAGCCATTAGTGCTTCTAACTATTCCACATCTTCCTCATCTGCACTACTATCACTAGATGCATGTTTTCCCTTTCTTCTCTTCTTGCTTGATATATCTTCCTCAATGTTTTTTATTGTCATTTTTACATTGAAGGTAGATTCAAGGTTCTCAAATCTGTAGTTATCAAAATTGGACAATTCAAATGCAGTAAATCTTCCCACTATTCCTTCAAAGGTTAGTGTGTTTCCTTGTACACACCTTAGCTCTTGAATAGCTGAAACTCTAATAGAATAGATAGGGAGAAAAGTTCTTAAGTATTTTCTGATGAAAATTTCTTCTTCCAATTGACCACCTAGAATTCTTATTGCACTCATCACTTCTTTCATTCTTGCAGCATATTGAGCAACATTCTCACCTTCCTCCATTTTCATGTGACCAAACTTTCCTCCTAGGCTTTCTCTCTTTGCTCTCTGGACATTCTGATCTCCTCCATAGATATCTGATAAGGCTTTTCACATCTTGAATGTAGTGTCACAATCTTTAATGTTATCATATTCTACATAACTAAGTGCATAGGCAATCTCCAACATTTCTTGATTGTGCTCTTTCTTTTTGTTCAAATCATCTATAGTAAGAGGTCCTACTAGATTTACATGTTCTATTCTAGTTGAGGTTTGTGCATAGTCACCTGTTAATCCAAGGTGCAATTTTATCAGACTCTGTGATGTAGAAAAGTTGTCTTTGTTGTGCTTGAGAACTTCTCTTTTGGATATCTTGATCTTACTACTTCTAGTACCTTGAAACTAAATCAGTAGATGGCTCAGATACCAATTGTTAGAAATGCTTTAGAATAACTAAGAGGGGGAGGTAAATTAGTTATTCAAGGTCCAAATGTCCTATTCAAACTTTTCACTAGGTATAGTGATCCCATTCAACCATTTATTTATCCAAGCTTTAACTTTTCTAATCAACACGTTACTATAAATCAACATGCAAGCACAACACATAACATAGTGATTTACGTGAAAACACCAATTTGGAAAAAAACCACCAGCAACATGCTACTCAATTCTCACTCTTCTAAAGTGACACCATGTAAAATGCCTGCCCTATTAAAGGCTTACAAAACACTGTTAAATGTGACCTTGTTAGAGGATTTAACCACCCTGTTAGAAGTGGGCCTAGTTAGAGGACTTTAGAACATTCACTTGGAATGCCACCCTATTAAAGGATTTACAAATAGCTATTAAACCAACCTAAGACCATAGGATTTTCATATCTAATACAATTGCTAAAGAGTATTAGAAAATCTCTGACTTAACTTCAACATACAACTTAACTTGTAGATCTCAGATCACTTCTCTACTCATACCATTGCTTGGCCTTCAATCTCTGCAACTCTGATAGCTTGGCCTCTTTTCAAGCTTAGTCTCCTTGAGTCTTCATGCTCAATGTACTAGTGCAATCATATCTTCTTGACCACTCGTAGAAGCAAAGCCTCTATGATCTTCCTTCTCCTAGATATCTTCTCCTTGACACCCTTCTAACTACTTTGTAATTTGGCTCTTTGGCAGCAGTAGCATCAACAACATTTGCTTCTTGGTTTGTGACTCCTTAAATAGAAGTCTTGGAGTTCTTTTCTTGCTCAATCCTTCCATTCCTAAATTTCAATTCATATGGATTAGGTAGGATTTATTGTATCTAACCCATATTTTGTTTCTTCTAGAAACTTCTTGAATAATCCTCTTGAATTTGCCTTGAAATAGTTTACATAGAATTCTATGCCACCAACTCATCATCCTTATCTTCCAACTAGTTCACAAAATTCAAGGTAACCACTTTGTTGGCTTAGATTTGGTGAATCTTCATCATTTAAAATAATGCAGTAGCTCAACACTTTTGAAATACTAGTGCTCAACACATACTATGTTACTTGGCATCAATTGTGTTTTTCTTGATGCTTAGCACTTGAAGATCACTTGGCACCAACTAAGATTTTCTGATGCTTGGCACCTGATCCTCACTAGACACCTTAAGATCACTTGGCAGACATTGGAATATCTTGTTACTCAGCTCCAATTGATAATTTTATTGACTTTAACTAACTTGCTCGGCACCCACTAATGATCTTAGTTTAAGCTTAATTTGCAGTCAACCTTGTTACAACTTCTTCCTCCAATGTTTTTAAGTGTGACCATCCTTTGTATCTTTAAGTATGTTATTAATACATCATTTAACCATTGTCTTAACTAATCCTTTCACTTCATTACAACATCATAACTCAACCTTTCCCTTAGGTGCTCTTGTTACATCTTGTTGATCAAATCCTCTTCATCAATCAACTAAGTGATAGTACTTGGATCTTATAAGAAAATGTCATTCCTACAAATAGTAGGTTTGACATCAATGACAAAACAATGACTAAAAACAACAATCTTCCTACTTTGCAATAATATCCCTCTTAGATCTTCAACAATGAGCTTTTCAATCAGATCTCCAACATGCATTATTTTTCATCTACTTTTTAGATCTACAATCAGATTATAGGGTTGTATGGACAAAAGTGTCACTTTTAGAATTAGGTCCTTTTCTGCATTTTAATACTTTGATATATCTTTAAAATTGTTGTATATCTAAGATATGTTGTACTATTCCAATTTTGAACTCCATAAGGAAGTTGTAAAAAGCAAAATCACAAGTCCATGAACGCCAAAATTGGCAAGTGGCCATTGTAATCATACTACATATAAAGTTCCCAAAGCATCTTTTTTGAGTGGGGTTTCTTGATTTAGTGAAAGGGGGGGGGGGTGTGTTCTTGGTGTTGTGTTCTTCTTTTCTGTAGCTTTCTTTCATTTTCTACATCATGGAAAATTTTAAGTTTCCAACATTAACTCTACATAACTATGCTATATGGTCCATTAAAATGTGGTGTCATTTAATGCATTAAGGAGTTTCTCAATATGTATATGGTACCCTTCCTAAACCAATAGGTGATCAAGTATCTGCCATTGAAATCATTGAATGGCAAGAAATCGATAGGAAAGCCCTGGGTAAGTACACCAATTTGTGGTGCCAAAAAGATGACACCTTTTTTTTTTTTTTTTTTTTTTTCTAGTTTTCAAAAGCGTGTATGCGCTATAGTGTGCATGCACTATGGCTTGGGCTGCCCATGCCATAACACCTATGCACTATAGTGTGTACGTGCTATAGCGTGTACGTGCTTTATAAAACAATTTTTTTTTATAAATAGGCTGCAAACCCACAACCCATTTCATTTTAACTTCATTTTGCAAGATTTCCTCCTCACAATGCATACGTGAGTTGAAGGAATTGAAGATTTTTGCCACCCACCTCCTTAAAATGCCTCCTCATCACCAAAGTTTGAGATCGAGATCATGTTGTATGTTTTCTACCCTTGTTTTTGCATTGTTTTGTATGTTTTTATCCTATTTTGTAGGTTTTTTTCAAATTTTCTTTAAATTTATTTATTTATTTAGATTGCAATTGGTTTCTTATTAGGAAATGTTAATAATGAACTTGCAAATCCCCAACAAGATCAAAATCAAACCATCCAAAAGATCCAAATGAAAACCCTCCACAAGATGAGAATCAAAACCCTCCACAACAAGAACAAGAAATTTTGCAACCTAAACTGATTGGAAGACCTCTTCCTGGCACACAAGATAACATAATAAATGAAATGGAAAGAGGGAAAAATGAATTAGAAGTACTCATTGGTATGTTGAAAACTTGTGGAAAAGCCAATCCAATAAGAGCACAATTGGCATCCTCCCTCGAGTCCATTATGACCCATGTAGCTTCTGTTAGTGGTCAATTGAATATTTTGGGGTGTTAAGAGGGATGAACAAAAAAGATATTATGAAAAAAAAATTATCATATCAAGATGTAAAAAGAAAAGAAATACCAAAAGGTAGAATTTGTGCATTGTTTAGAAGTCCTGGTGAACAAAATGCTATTAGAGAGACAACTAAACAATTCCCCATCCATTGGTGCATAGAAAATGGTATTAGAAATAATTTTTGGGATAGATGGTGGATGGTCTTTGACGCCCTTCCTTGCAATAATCATAAGGTCCCAATGTATTTATTAAGGAAATTGTATTGTGAATTTGTCCTTGGGGAGATCCTCAATTATATTGATATATTAGAATATTAGGGTAGAGGTGGGGGGTCATCATTTGAGAGGTCGGGGGCATGTCATGACCCTAATGTAGTTAGGGCACCTGTTGTCAAGCCGTAGGGTGAGCATGTGATTATTCCTTCAGTTGTGAAGAAACATGTAGAGACTAGCACTCTAGGGACTATTAATTCTTTGATGTAGACCCTCATTCATTGCATGAGTCCATTAGTTGAGGAGGAGCCTTCTGTGCATCACAGTCACATGTGCACATCATGTGGATCCTTATGCACATTTGACAGTCATGCTAGAGATAGTATGGATGATGGGCTAGTCACTGATCAATTCCCGAGTCAGACATTTGGCATTGACACACATGTAAATTACAATTATAATAAACTAATTTGATTACATTTTGTATGTATAGTGAATGACTAATTAATTAGCATGTATTTACATTGTTCAAAATTTAGGGTAAGAGTGTTGGTAGCCTTAGTAGAGATCCCCCCACCCCATTTTCCATCCCGTCAATGAGTCTAGAGGTATGAATCAATTTAATCATTTAAATTAATACATATATTTATTAAGTAATCATATGAAGGATTGACAAATAAAATTTATGCATGTGCATTAGTTCTCTACATGACCATCAACATTCACTAGGAACTTTGAGCCTAGACGTGATATGAGCTTCGTAGAGGTACATTTGTTTCATGTTAATTTAATTCATTTGATTATATTTTTTTTCATGTTTCATGTTACATGTAACTTGTATTGTATGACATGTAGCTCTTGACATTTGAGACTCCTCCTCATCTTCGGTAGTCCATCGATCATGGAGTTACTATAGTGATGGCTAGTTCAGAGCCATTGACTAAGGTATGAAATAATTTTCTTTTTTTTAGTTGTTTATAATAGTTAGTATCAAAATTTATAATATTATTTATAAGTGATTATATTCATTGAATTGTTGTAGGGCCCCGTTACACCCGATCATCCACGAGCCTTTGACGTGGACATACAGAGTGACTATTTGATAGTGGTAAGAAAATAATTAATTTTGTGTGTTCCTATATTTGATTTCAAAGTATAATAATATTGATTCATATCTACTTTTTTTGTATCAGCTTGAGTTAGAGAAGAGCCTAAACAAGAGGGCAAGTGAGCATGTGAGGAAGACCCCATCATCCCCATCATCTCCCTCCACATGATGACCAAAGACCTCTAGGGATTTGTTTCCTTCCCCTCATGGGAAGGAGAAGATATAGTTGATAGACACACATGTATAGGCATTAGTGGACATATATGTTGGATTTTATGTCAGTGGACATATTCGATATACATTTGATGTATATATGATATTTTATATTTGATGTATGACATATATTTGATGCATGACATTATTAGAATTATGACATTATTGCTAATATATGATATGTTTGTTCATGTATGACATTATTGGTTATCATAATATGTGTTTGTTAATGTATGACATTATTGGTTATCATTTTATATTATATGTTTGTTCATGTATGACATTATTGGTTATCATAATATATTATATGTTTGTTCATGTATGACATTATTGGTTATCATAATATATTATATGTTCATCCATGTTTGACATTATTGGTTATCATAATATATTATGAGGTTGCATGGGTACTTGTACCCACACCCTTGGTACTCGTACCCATGTACCTAAGTACCGAGTACTCGGTGGAGAGCATCATAGCTGAGGACCTTGATTGGGATTTTTGATTTTTTGTTTGTGTATCATCTCATTGTTTATCAAGATTAATTCAATACCTAATTAGTTCAAAACTTCAATAGAATATTGATTAACAATAAACTTTATCACTGTTCAAGCATAAGTTTATCATTTCCAATATGTCATTGTCATATGATTTATGATCTTGTTCATGTTTAAATTTTTCCTTCTCTGTTATTTTTTTATCAAGCTTAATTCAATACCTAATTAGTTTGAAAGTTTGATACAATATTGATCAACAATAAACTTTATCAATGTTAAAGCCAAAAGTTTATCATTTGCAATATGTCATTGTCATATGATTTATGATCTTCTTTTTCATGTTTAAAGTTTTCCTTATATGTTATACATCTAAACATTTATCATAAATTATTATTTCAAACATATAACAAATTTGAAACTAAAAAAAATACACTACATTTGCAAACTTTATCACTATTCTTGATTTGAAAAATCATTGTCATGACTCATAAATTTAGGTTTTCTATTAATATAAAAGTATAATTAAAAATAAAGTTTGACATACCCAAGTACCCTCATCCCCTATTATAAACAATAGTTGTACCTATACCCATACCCTAAGTACCCCAAGTACCCCCATCCCCATGTAACATTGTATATTATATGTTTGTTCATGTATGACATTATTGGTTATCATATGTTAGTGAACATATTATCCTCTAAAGAAATAAATAAAAATTAACTCTAAATGCCCAGATAGGAAGATTGAATCAACACTAACAGTTGGATAGGTATCATTGAATTGATAACCTTCTTCTGAATTTCATCAAGTACAACTCCTCGTATATGATTTAGAATGAATTAAATATGGATTCTTTTAACTAGAAAACACAAAAGGTTTACAAACATCTACTTGTAAACACGAAATAGATGTGGAAACTATGTGACTGAAAGAAAAGAACAACAAATAACACAAAATCTATTTGCTTGGATGTTGCATTAAAAAATGAATGAAAATTCTAAGAAAGTGAAGAATCAAAACTTTAAAGGTATCTTGAAATCAAATATATAGTCAGTGGAAAGAAATCTACCAAGATAACAGTAAATGGAAAGAAATCTACCCAAATGCGAAGTTTTGGTATACAATTTTCTCTTAAATTTCCCTTCCCTAACATGTATAAGATTAAACAGACCTCAACACATATTGCATCAAAATCACTATCTAAAATAAAATAGAATCTCCCTTCATTACACCTAAAATCAAAATTTCCTATTCTTACTAACAAAAAGTTTAGAAAAGACAATAAAGATTAGCTCTCCTATAGTCCCAAAATTTGTTGTCTCTCTTTCCTACTATAGCACCCCAGTCTACCCCCAGGAAAGAAAAGTGGAACCCTCTACCTTTGGCTCTCTTCCTTTATATAAGTTTTCATCTTTTTGATGGGTCTTATTAGTTATAATAACTGATTCTTGAAAGAAAACCACCTCCCTCTATTCTCTTATACTTCTATATGTGTGTAGTGCTTAATTCATAATTAACATTTTATTATGATTCACTTTTAGCATTACATTGGCTTCTTTTTTATAAAATGGATACCATCTTCAGATATATATTTGGTTAGGAAATAAGTAATTATACTTGTTTAAAGGAATCTTTGTACTTTGTATATGAACCTCCACATGTCATTGTTTACCAACACCACATCTTCTTTTAACCACATTATTTGGGTTCCCCACAACTTTTGATTTGTGACAGTCATCTTTTGATGAGGAATACAAGGCTTGAATTTGGTGAGGGTGCTCCATAAATTGTGATTCCTTTGAATCTTTAATAACTTGACCTGTCATGAAAAACTCCTGCCTTCTATTTGAATTCCATGGCTTTGAGTCTTTGTGTGTTAGCTTGGGATGATGCTAACCATCTTAGTAGCTCGATTACTTCCTTATCTACATCCTTCATTTTAGTATTTTGTGTCATTTTATTCTGACAGTAGGAGTGAGTATTTCAAATAATTTATTTTTTGCTTATCCATATTAACAAATTTTAACAATGATTTATGATATTCTTGTCCATGTGAAGGTTTTCAATATTCTTTTTGAAGATGGCTTCTAATTGTCAACCTTCTCTATATTCATGTCTATGCCTATTCTCAAACATTCCTCCTCCCAAATCTATATTAATGATTGAACCATTTTCACCGTTACTCCAACTTGAGGAAAAGGAAATACATTAGTGGATACTAGTTCAAAATTTATTATACACTTGTATCTCCCTCAAGATCACAAATTCTCTATCACTTATATAGTGGCTATCTTCTATGTCTTCGAGAGCCTTCCATAAAATCCAACACACATTCTTTTTACTTTGCTTGTAGGTTCTCCTAGGGTTAGATCATGTTCAATGCAAGTGCATAGGTGTTTTAACTAACACTTGATGGATGTGGGTTAAACTTTAATTTGTCTATACAAGGCTTGATCCAATCCCATTAATGGATAGTGTATGGTGCCAGTATTTGAAAGAAGAGTCATCATAATAAATTTGATCTAATGATTTTTTTTGCACTCAGGTCACTAGCTTTGTTTTTAAACCTATAGCCAGATTGGTGTAGAGCAAGCAGGGACTATTCTGTGGTGAGATTTCTAAATTCTCCCTGGTAAATTTTGCCTCTTCATGGTAGAAGATGAGCATCAATCTTCTTTCTTTTATTTAAATTTGAGACTCCTCCTTGCCAAGGCTTCATGTTAAGTCCAACTTCTTAACTTGGGATGCACCAACTGAATGGTGAATATGAATTTACAATTCTTCACACTCATGTTTCTACTTGTTAGTGTTTTGAACATGGAGATGATGGCATTGAATCTCACCTTTTAATGCTAAATTATAAACTGTGATTTTCATTTGGGTGTTAAAAACTAGCAAACCAATTTTTGCCTCTTAGAGGGGATCGGGGGTCTCGATTAGTCATCATAGAATGGCTTTGCTTTCTATTATATCTTCCCATACTTGGTGGGGCAACTAACCTACATCTTTCATGTGAATGGCTTGGTGGAGATCAAGATGCTAATCACCCTAGAATGATTTCATCCATGAGATAATGTACCCGAGTCTCTTTATTAATTCTACTAAATTTCCACCAATATTCAAACAAACAAGTTATATTGAAGAAAGAGCATATCCACATTGTTGTATCTGGCCATGTGAATAAAAAATGGGGAATAATCAATACATCCCAGAATAACGAGTGTCTCTTTTTGCAACCTAACATCATCATTTCTCACATTTTTAGATTTGTCTACTTTGTATTCAAAACTGCACTACTTGTTGAGTGAATGTATAAATGCTTTTTGGTGCCTCTCATGATATTAATGGTAACCAATGCACTTTATTCTCTTCTTCCAAACTATGATAGTTCTACATATTCTTTAAGTCCATTTTCCTAGCATACCTCATGAATTTGGTCTTCACAACTGGTACCATGAATCTTAAGAAAAGATCTTGAATTTCTACTTTTAGTCTCTAGAAGTTATCAATGTCTGATCATCTCATGATAGACAACTGTAATTTCCATTGCTTTGTATATAAAGATTCAATGTCTTTCTTCTTCTTAACACTTAGCCTGGATCTCCCTTAACAACATCACACATGGAATTGAGAAAAACTCTGTATTTTATCTTTTGAACATTGACTCCTAAGCCTTTTGAATTTAGACTAAAACTAGAGGCTAAACTTCAATCTTGATAACCACTAAATTCTAGTGTTGAATCAAATGTGGATTCTGAACTTTGCTTGAACTAAACTTGCAAGATGCCTCTTTGAACCACTTTGAACTAATTTGGACCTTAGTTCAAAGCGGTTCGAAACCATAAATTAATTTTTAAAAAATTGTGTCTATATTGGGCACCAACATTATAATATACATATTGTTTTAATTGTTTACATTTTAAGTACTTAGAGCTAATGGAACAGATAGTTTGATCCCACGATAAAAGGTGAGAGAGATTTGGAAATTGGAAACTTTGTACTGGCCAACACTACAAGTTTCAGCATCACTTGAGATGGCATTGCAAAATCAAAATGAAGTAAGATCACCAAAAAGTGAGAGAGATTATTGTAGGTTTCTGCAACATGGTCCCATGGCACCTAGAATCACATTCATACCTTGCATTAGCTCCAAGATATGCCCCATCAAAGATTGCTGCCCTATGGCATTTATTGACCCTTAGGGATATTTCAGTTTGGTGTTTCCAAGAATGTTTGAGCACTCAACAAGACTGGATGAGCTTGGGGCTAGGGTTTACTTGACCACCCAAAGCTAATAGAATAGATAGTTTGATCCCATGATGAATGGTGAGGGAGATTTGGCAGTTGGAAACTTTGTACTAGCCAACATTACAGGTTTTAGCATCACCTGAGATGACATCGTAAAATCAAAACTAAGTAAGATCTCCAAAAAGTGAGAGAGGTTATTGTAGGTCTCTACAACATGATCGTATAGGACCTATAATTTTATCCATACCTCACATGAGCTCCGAGATATGCCCCATCAAAGATCGTTTCCCTATGACATTTAGTGACCCTTAGGGACATTTCAGTTCGGCATGCCTGAGAACGTTCAAGTGCTCAACAAGATCGAATGAGATTAGGTTAGGGATTACTTTGCTACTTGGAGCTAACAAAATAGAGAGTTCGATCCCACAATGAATGGTGAGGGAGATTTGGTAGTTGACAACTTTGTGCTGGCCAACACTACGAGTTTCAGAATCACCCAAGATGGCATAAAAAAATCAAAATGGAGTAAGATCTCCAAAAAGTGAGAGAGGTTATTGTATGTCTTTGCAACATGGTCCTATAAGATCTAGAATCACATCCATACCTCACACAAGCTCTAAGATATGCCCTGTCAAAGATCACTGCCCTATGCTATTTAGTGACCCTTAGGGATGTTTTAGTTTGGCATGCCCAAGAATGTTTGAGCACTCAATGGGATAGGATGAACATGGGGCTAGGGTTTACCTATCCACCTAGAGCTAACGAAATAGATATTTTGATCAAATGATGAATGGTGAGAGAGATATGAGCAAGATATGTATGCCTAGGCCAATTTGTGCAAGATATGAGCAAAAGTCGCTAATTAGGCCAAATTCAGTCTTTTTGAATTTTTGGTCAAGATAGCCTAGGATTAGTTGTTTTTTTATTTTTTTAATAGTTTGGAACCTTTTCCATATCCTAAAAGTGAAATCTAATGAACTTTGCATCAGTTGCACTCTTTGTACAAAATTGCAAAAGTTGCAAAAGTTGCTTAAAAATGAAAATCTGATTGGAAACCTTCTAACCTTCAAAAAAATGTTTCCCATGCTCATATACCTAAGAATGAATAGTTACAACTTTCCAAACTTCCATTTGCAACTTTTTTACAAAATTACAAAAGTTGCTCAAGAAACTTTTTGAGCAACATTGCAACTTTGCATTTTACAGGACTTGGGAAGCTAGGATACTCAAGTTGGGCATGATCCCTCAAAATTTTCAATGAAATATATTAATTATCTTAATAGAACAACAAAAAGCTCATTTCCACCTTTAAATGAAGACTTCAATTTAAATGGAGATTGTCAGTTCCCAAACATGTCCTAGTCAAGTAGATGATTGGTTTACAAAGGAACCAATAGGAAATAGGGTTTTGGAACTAAAATCAATGCTCAAGAAGGTTTGACAAAACTAATATAACTTATTTCCAAATTCTTAGCCCTTCACCAATTCCCAAATTCCTGCCATTCACAAATCAACATGCTACAAGAGGTCAAATCTTTCATGGTACTTGACTTAGGGCTTGATTGGAAAAATCATGAAACAAATCCTCTAGTCTTGAACCCTTGGAATCTTAAAAAGAGCCCTACTAACTACCATTTACCAAGTGGCCAAGGAAATTGTAGTTAGAGGCCCATTTTTTCCATGTGCACCAAAATGTTGTCCTAAAAATCTAGTTTCACTAAAAATGCAATAACTTGAGTTAAAAAACACGTAGAACGATCAGACTAGAAGCAAAAGAAAGCTGATTCAAAGCTCTATCTCAAAGATCCATCACATCTAGTTTGAAAGTTTATACATTTCATGCAATGTGAAAACAACAGTAAAAATGGCTCAAAAACTGAATTTCTTTCTTTACAACTTCTTCCAAATTGTGTATTAATGTCCTCCAAACCTCACAAATGAGGTATATATATCTCCTATGTATATTTTAATGGTTAGAACCAATATTTTAATAGTTATAACCCTTTTCCCACTAAGTTACAAATTTGAGCAACTTTTACAATTTTCAACAATGCAACTTTGCACAAAAAGTGTAATTTTTACATTTTTCACTTGATTCCACCTCTAGGACTTGGAAAAGGATCCAACATACCTAAAACTAACTAAAAAAAACTTAGTCCTAGGATTTCTTGATAAAAAACATAAAAAATCCTAATTTTTCCTAATCAGCAACTCTTGCTTATAAATTGCATAAAGTGCCTTAAGCATACAAAATGGTGTCTTTCTTTGACAAGCATGGACTTCTCATCCAAGGGTTGTTTATTCTAGCCTAAGTAGATAAAAAGAAACATGAAAACCAAAATATAAACCAAGTACCTTGGTGCTCTATACCAAGAACATACCCCCAAACATGAATGAAAAGAGAACAATGACCATGGACATAGTGAGATTGGTGAAATGCAACAATAAAACTCTTCATGTTTGCAAGTTTGCAATAAATGGCATCCAATACCCATACTACCACACCTAGGTCCAATTTGAAGCTTTCATTTATTTAGACGAAGTGCTATAGATAGTCATTTTCACATTGTTTCTGATGCAGAGCTTACAACCTTCTTTCACCAAAAGCTTCCTAAGTGCCTAGTAGCACCCAACCCACTGCAAGATGCCAATCGAGCTTACTAGCCTTTACCCAATGCTGACCACTATCTCTCCAAGTCAACTCTACTTTTCTAAGGTCTTTCCCCTTCTTTAGGGCTCTTAGAAAACTTAGGTCAATTATAGGTTTTAGGGACACTAGCCCTCAACTAGGCCAAATGAGGCAAAATGTGAAATCTAGTTTCCAAACTCCAAACTTAAGCTAGGATCAACATCACTAGGCCCATACCATAGAGATTCATGCACTTTAGAGTTCTAACACCCCCAAAAGACCAAATTCCCAAAATCAGGCGTAGAAATCCTTGTAGGTCAATTTTCAATCTTCTATGGCTAACTTCCAAACTTTCCAAATGAGTTATCAAAAAAATTACCCTTTTAAATACCCTTTACTAGGTTCTTGAAGACTCCAAAATATCTTGGGTTGTATCTACTCCAGCATGTCCTAACTCCCACTTGGTTCATAGACCTAATAAGCCTAATTAGGCTAGCTTTCCAAAGCAAGTGTTAGGAAATGGATTCATAGAACCAACAAAACTACATGGAACTATTCCTCTCCATGCCACATCTCCATTTCACCCTTTTCTTGGGTTAGATCAGTTTGTTTGGAAGTCTAATCACCACTTCTCCTACAAATTTGAGCTGAACACATAGGGATGTTCAGCCTAGGGCCGGTTGGTAAAAATATGAAACCTTCTCCTCTAGGCCTGAAACTCTACCATATCAAATTACACTCCCCTACCTTGTATCCCTCCAAGTGGAATCAAATTCCAAGTATGGGATTACATGGTAGAGGCACATGTTTGCCAAAACCATCGAATTTGGCCCCAAACAAGCAACTTGAACAAAAAATGCAATAACTTGAACAAATGGAAAGATAAATCATTTAAACCAAAAGAAAATGAAGCCTAGTTCATTAGGCTATCGAACCATGTCAACTAATCCCTTCTCCCAGTCTGTATGGTTCTGTACAACACAAAAAAAATGAAAATAGCAAGAAATCAGAGTTTCATTCATGCAAATGTTCACCAGTCCATACCATCATGTTTTCCTCTTCATGTACAACATATTTAAACATTTCCTCTATGTCTTCAATGGTCATAACCATATTTCAAATGGTTATGCCAATGTACAACTATTTTTGCAACAATATTGCAAAGTTGTCAGCATTTTTGCAATTTTGCTTGACAGTTTTTGCAATTTTTGACAATTTTTGACAACTAACTTTCTATACACCTAGGACTTGACCAAATGACCCTAAGGACCATTAAAACCTTCTCTAGAGCACAAAAATCCTATTTGCATTTTAAAACTACCAAAATTGCTTATTTTTGACCCAATGGTACAATTTAGCACTCTGGCTTATAATGGCACCTAAAGTCCAATTGATCTTACATTTTGGTCTTATTAATGTTCCAAATCCAAAACTAGGACCCCTATCCATTTGCCTTGGTGCCCTGCACCAGTTTCCTTTAAGAAAAATCATGTAACCGTCCCCTTTCTGTTCTAACTGTGACTTGGGGATGGATTATTAACATGTATAATAATTAATTATGCATACTAATATAGAGAACAATCAGAGGATGTAGATGATCATCCAACTGGATAAGTTTGGAGTGCTTGGGTGCATGAAAATGCATTAAATTTGATGCCATACGTATAAAAATGGGAGATTTACCTAAAAGAGGCCATGGTTTTATGTAAAAAAAGTCAAATTAATTATCATAAACATGGTCTAGGATCAACTAATAGGTCCTAGAAGTGATTTCTTGGTCAGATTTGAAGAGGCCTAGTTTTTGGCCTTGTTTGGTGAGGGTTTCATAAAAAGCACATATAGAGAGTAGATGGGTTCAATAAAATTGAATAATTTTCACTTTAGGATCATATTAAGATACTTTACCAAGTTTTATGGTTGGGGGATAATTATTCCATATAGTTTCTTTGTAAATGGAGGGGTTTTTATGCCTAAAATGTGGCCCATAGTGTAACAGCAAAGACTTAGTCCAAAAAAACCATACCTCCTCTTTTGATATGTTATAGAGAAGCCAAATGGGTATCCTAATATTCAAATTATTTTCTTAATGTTATGAGGAAATGTGGAGAAAAATGCAAGAGGGCAACATTTGAGGGCTAATTAGGGCTTATAGGCCTAGTAGGCTAGAATGATTGGTTTACCTTAGAGATAGGCTCTTGGTTTTTGGTAAACTAGTTATTTGGGGTGTATTAGGTGTTAGAATTTGAAAAGATTAATAACCCAGAAAACTAGTGCAAAGAGTAAATATCTAAACTATGAATGCAAATGATACAAAATCAAAATAGCATCATAGAGTTAGTCTCCAAGAGAGTAATGCAAATGCTAGAAGCAAAATAGCATTAAGAGGATGCAAAAATAAGAGATGCAAATACAAGCTAGGTAGCATGCTTATATAGGCTAGGAAGAGGGAGGAGGTGTCAACACCAACCAATGAGGAGCAACCATCTATCGGACTAAAGCTAGCAAAGTATCTTCCCAGGATAGCTAATGGATGCTCACATGTAGGAAGGTGACACCTCACAACCATTCACCTAATAAGACATGCTTTATTAACCTAAGCGAGATTATTAGAAGTGTAGGAAAAACCTAGAAAAATAGAAAAAATAAAAAATTACACTAACACCCCCCCATAAGCGAAGCTTAGGTGGATGCTAACCTAGCAAAGCTATGAAAGCAAAAAAATGGGTCCCGGCAACAAGGCCTGATCAAGTACCCAATACAAGAAAAAGAACTAGATGAAGGAAACTAAGCCTCCAATCTAGGAAATGTCCCAAAGAGAGGAACAAAAAAGAGCATGAAGCATCTCCGAAGCATAAAGCTGCAAACACTGTCAGAAGAAACTGCTGGAACCCTTATTGAAATAGTGCATGACCAGGTAGAGAAGACAAAGTCTGAAGAGCTGATCAATCAAAGAGGTGAACTCCAAAGGTAGGAATGAATGAGTGTCTATATAGTAGATGAACCATCTCACTGAAATGCATAGGTGCCTAGCCACTGCATCCGCCTAGTACATAGGAACAAAAACTGAATATGTAGATCACTCAACCGAACCAAAGAAGCAATAGAGCCAACAGGTGAACCCCCCCATAATGTTGAATAGAGAGAGGGGTGACAGGAACACTGAAATGCAATGCCAAAAACATCTGCAAGAAGAAGAATCAGGAACACCAATAGTGCAATAGAAGTACAAGCACTGGATAAAGGGCAGTGTCACTGACACACTGCATGGGCTAATTTTGTGTAAGAAAAATTCTCTTGACAAAGGTGGATGAGCACAAAATGGAAAAACATCATGACCCCCGATGGCCCTTTATAACTGAGTGCGAGTACAAATAAACACAAGGTGAACAAGATCCCAGATATGCAAAAGCAGGCACTTTATCTCAGTGCGTTTACAGAAAAAGGAATGCAATAGAATAGAAGCATACAATGCTCAGAAGTTAGAAAGAAGAGTGATCCAAAAGAATAGAAGAAGAGATTCCAGGACCTGTAGAATCCAAGTAATCCGCTAGAGTGTGAAAGTGCAAAACTCGAAGGAGAAAGAACCTAGAGCAAAATCTGGATAAAAGACCTCTGCAACTGAATAACTCACAGAATCAGCTTTCCAAAAATATTTGGCGAGCCTAGAAAAGAGTCTGAATGAGCGAGATATGGCTCCCAAAAGGCAAAATAGAACATCTGGCTTTGACTGCCAAAACAGGCAACCAGAATGTAGCAAAAATAAAAAAAACTTGTACCATCATCTCCATCTTAGAACTAATTTTTTGATGCATTTTTCAGATTGAAAAAATATGTCCGTATGTTCAAGTTACGGAAGAAAAATCGACAAGGCCTCCTCATGAAGAGCATATGCTAAAAGTGAAACTTAGGCACAATAATCAAGGAAACAAATAGCACTACTGCGATCTACTCAAAAAATCATGCACTTTTAAAACAAGAATCGCCTTGATACGAGGTCGTATGAGAAAGTTATGATCCTTCGAAGTTTCCAAAACGAGAACTGTGCACAGTCACGACTGAAAATCTGCAAGTTCTGAAGAATTTATGCATGAAAATCAAAAAACAACTCCACTAGTGGATAGAGCACAAAAAAATAGCCAAGATCATAAAAAGAATCATCAAAATCGGAGTCCATATGAGCAAGAATGAGACATTTGAAAACTGCGTTCAAATCTGCGACTGCCAACAGAGAGGGGTATGGCTGTAGCTTTGCATGCTCGATTTTGAAAAATATACAGCTTTCATAAAAAATCTAAAAGATACCCAGATGGTTTTTCGAGGCTGCGAACAAAACCCAGAAAGCATTTTTCTTGCTGATGTACAGAAGATGTTGCTGTAGTGTAAATCAAACGCTTTTAATAGTAAAAAACGGCTCCAAAAATCAAAAAACGACCCCAGCAACCAAAATATGACATGCAAATGCTGGATCAGCTTCTTAAGTCCATCAATGGCATGCTGGAACTCACAAAACTGATTGAAAACTCCAAATATGCAAGTTGATTGTCAAATTTGAGATTGAAACCCCAGAGAAAAACTGTTTTTGTCAAAACTTTTCTAATTCTCAGGATCATCCAAAGATGCAAGAGAAGAGCATACTTCGATTTTCAAAAAACTACAATAAAGTTTATTTGCCCACCCCGAATCTCTCAAATAAGGAAACTAAAATCTACTCTTGCATATAGAAAAGCTCTGATACCATGTTAGAATCTAAAAAGATTAATAACCCATAAAACTAGTGCAAAGAGTAAATATCTAAACTATGAATGCAAATGATACAAAATCAAAATAGCATCATAGAGTTAGTCTCCAAGAGAGTAATGCAAATGCTAGAAGCAAAATAGCATTAAGAGGATGCAAAAACAAGAGATGCAAATACAAGCCAGGTAGCATGCTTATATAGGCTAGGAAGAGGGAGGAGGTGTCAACACCAACCAATGAGGAGCAACCATCTATCGGACTAAAGATAGAAAAGTATCTTCCCAAGATAGCTAATGGATGCTTACATGTAGGAAGGTGACACCTCACAACCATTCACCTAATAAGACATGCTTTATTAACCTAAGCGAGATTATTAGAAGTGTAGGAAAAACCTAGAAAAATAGGAAAAATAAAAAACTACACTAACATTAGGGTAATCAAAACCATTATATTACTAATAAGTCTTTGGATAAGTCATTTATTTGATTTGGGAAACTTAAGCCTTAAGGTTGCATTTGAAAACCTTTGGGAAAACACATTGTTCAGAGTATTTTCTCATAGAACTTGGAAGGGCCCATCTTGCTCTGCATCACTTTTCCTACAAGTTTCTATAAAGAATATGTTATGTTAAACAAAAATAATGTTGATGATGACCTTCAATCTACCTTTCAACCCTTTTAAAGAAAGTCACATCTCAATATACTTCACTATTTAAGATGAAACAATATGTGCATTGTTTAATTCTCTTTCTTCATATGTTCTTTACTGTTTTCTATTCTCGCCTATATAATTCAAACTTCTACTACATGCAAAATACTTTCTAACACTTCCAACTTGTTAAATGGGCTATCCCTTAGCAATTCCATGCTAGGGACCCTTCCCTAAGCTAGAGACTTATCCCTTAAGTTGCTCATTTCCCTATGGTAAGATATGCCTTGACTTTCAGGCCAATTAGTGACTCTTCCAAATACATTGTGACTTCCTACACCCTAGCTATCACACCTAGGTCTAATGACCCTTATTGAAGCAGAGCACACAACTTACTTTTGCCACTTGGTTCTTAAACCTCTAAGGGAACCCAAACCCACTTTAGGATGATGTTTTGGTTACCAAATTTTTTCAAATGATGACCTTTACTTATCCAAGTGGAATCCACTCTCCTAAGGTCCTTCCCTTTTCCTAGGGCTCTTGGGAAACTTGGATCAAAATATGGCTTTAGGAACACTTGCCCTCAACTAGGCCAAATAAGGAAAAATAAGTAAAAGGTTTCAAGACTTAAAAATTAGATTTGATTCAACATTTCTAGGACTAAACCACTAGAATCCATGCACTTTCAAGGCCCCAACACCTTCAAAGGATTAATATCCCTAACTTAGGCATAGAAATCCTACTAGGTCAAAATTTAGTTTTCCTTGGAAAACTTCCAAACTTTCCATAGGATTATTCCAACTTATCACCTTTTCAAATACCTTTTACTTAGTTCTTGAAGCCTTCAAAGGATCGATGACTAGCTCCATTCCAAGATACCCAAACTCCACTTTAGTCCACAGACCTAATAGGCTTAATTAGGTTGGGTTTCCAAAGCAAGTACTTGAAGATGGGTTCATAGAATCAACTCAACCCCATGGAAATCTTCCCCTCCTTCCTATAACTCCATTTCATCCTTCACTTGGGTTTAGACAATCAATTTGGAAGCCTAAATGCCACTTCTTCTTCAATTCCTGGCTGATCACATAGGGATGTTAAGCCTAGGGCCGACTGGTAAAAATATCAAACCAATTCCTCTAGGTGTGAAACTGCCATATCAAAGTACACTCCCCTAACTTTTGTCCCTCTAAGAGGCATTAAATTCCAACTGTGAGTTTGCAAGTTAGAGGCACATGTTTGCCAAAACCCTTGAATTCAGGCCCAAATAAGAAACCTTCACAAAAACTGCAATAACTTAAGCAAATGAAATGATATAACCTTCAAAAAAAATGATAATAAGACCTAGTCTATCAAGCTATCCAACCATGATAGTTTATCTCTTTCAAAAAATTTTACACATCCATACAACTCAGAAAAATAGAGAAAAAGGCAGAAAATCAGAGTTTTATTCATGTAAATCTTCACTAGTCTGTACAACTATGTTGTCCTCTCCATGTACAACATTTTAAAAAATGTATTTCTTGCCTCCAATGGTCATAACTATCATTTAAATTTTTATATCAATGTTCAACTTCCTTTTTAATTATTTAGCAAGAAAAGTTGTCATTTTGCATTTCCTTTGCATGACAACATTGACATTTTTGCTTTAATAACCTTGTAGACACCTAAATATTTTCCCAAAGATCCCAAGGCATTTAAATCTATGTAAAGACCTAAAAAATTATTTTTGCAAACAAAATAACTCAAATTCCTCAGATTTGACCTTTGGTTCAATTTGGTATCCTAGCTTATAATAACACCAAGGATCCAATTGATTGCTCTTTCTTGCTCTCCCTCTCTCCCTATTCAATCTAATGAACCAACTAGATCTACTCTACATTTTAATGTCTCAAATATTACCTCATGGTCTGACTCATGAACTTTCCAAAGAGTCTTATTATGTGGTTTTCCACCATATTTTATCAAGTGGACATTTTATGCAACAACAAGGTTTGAATAATGAATAATCTTCCTCTCTGTTTGCCAATCATCGAATAACCACAAGTTAGAGTTCTTCATAGAATATTGTCTAAGCCATGTGCTGGTTACAACCACCACACTGATATGGTACTCTAAAGCTTCACCATCTATAATCAAGTGATCCAAATTTTTTTTGGCTTGGACACAATGACATAAATAATAATCTATCCCTTCTTCATTGTCTTCAGGTGCAATAACAACAAAAACATGGCCTATAGTGATAAGTGTACAAAATGTTGTCATTAATTTAGAAAATACTTAGGTTAAAGTTATAAAGTTACATATTTAAATTACAAAGATATATGAATATATGTATTACCAAGTTGCACTAGATTAGACAAGCGATCAAAGTCAATAGATGAATCAATCTCTACAATTTCCAGTGCTTGTGGGGGATGATAGGTGTCAATTGGGTCCAAAACCCATATATCCCATTTGTCCACCCATTCAGTCAACTCACAGTCATCCCAATTTTCCTCTGCACATGATGGACAATAGCATGCCATTTTTCATGTGTGGATACTCCATGAACCTGCATCAGAGCTTCTAAAAGAGTACAACTCACTTGATCCTATTAGTGTGCAAAAATCTTCGTATGGTGCAATGTTAGTATTATCTATCAACCAAAAAAATCTATGAATTGTAGACTCACCTTCCTTACCTAGACCCATTGTACTGTTACACCATTGGACGATGGATTTTGCATTTGTCAATATTGTTCCATCTTTTTACTTTAGTTCTTCATGAGCTAAGGCTCTTTTGATGCATGTGCCTACACCATCATGCTCTCCCTTTCCATGACCATCCTCTTTGAAATTTCACATATTTTGTATTCTACACAACTTGTGCACCTTGCTCAACCAATAGAACATCTGTGCATTCTTTAATTGAGATGCGCAATTGTTTGACCAAATAATGTGCTAGCAATTTGGTATGCCCATGTTATCCAAATCTCCATAAAATAGTTGAAAACAACCATGTACAAACTCTATAGAATGTGATCGATCATTGCTGATGTAAAAAATGGTACTCTCTCAAAAGCTTCTTATCATCCTCTGTACTTGTAGGTGAATGTATGAATGTTATGTGAACAAATATGGGAACCTATTGAGAAATATAATACTTTGCTTGCACCTCATTTTGTGGCTATAGTGTGTAGTTCTCTATGAACTCTACAAATGAAATAATGGTATCCAGTGGAAATGTATCCTTGCACAACTTGAATTGCAAATCTAGCCATCGAGCTCTATGTGTATGCCTTGCATACTTGTAAATAATCTTTTCACAAAAAATCTTCATGAACTCATACACTGGAATCTTTTCAATGACTAAATCACATCTTTTACCCTGTTTCCCATCTTTTAGAGCATATGTCACTATCTTAAATTTTTTTTAATCTACTATTTCATTTCCAATTGCATGTGTACTATCCATATGTTAACAAGTTGATAAAAGTTGTAAAAAACCACAAAATAAGCATGTACCATCCAAGCATGATGCCTTGTAAAAATTTTGGCCATCTCCTATTTTATATAAAATGTTGGATATGAATTCCCTTGGAGATCTTGGTGGCTCATTCATGTCACAATCTTGCAAGATAAACTTTGAATGCAAAAACACACATATATGCCTAAAAACATCAAAATGGTTAGAAAATTCAATATGTATCCTACAACAAGACGTTGTGCATGTGTGATTTATCTTCACATAAAAAGGTTTACCATCTCAAAAAATCTATGACTTACTCAAATTTGAGAATACATACCAATAAATTTTGCAAAAAATTGTGTCTAAGTTAAGTCCAAAAAATGTTTCACATGTGGGTTGTGATTTTGGCTACCAATCCTCCTTACAACATCTCTTTGATTAGGTGAAACACATGTGTTATTTTTCCAAAAATCTTCGATCAATGATTTCAAAGATTCAGTAATTTCTTTATCCTTTTCCAGTAGTCTACCACTAAATGTCCATAACTCATTTTTCATTGGATCTTACAATCTCTCATGCCTTAGCATGGCTCTCCTTAGAGTACCTCTACCAATTTTCAATGTTTTTCTTGTCTTTCTCATGAGTCGAGATTTCTTCATTTGGGTACTTACTATTGTTGATGTAAGTACTTGTCTTGTGATATTACTATCTTTGGTGCATGATTTAGAACCCACTTTGTCATAAGCACTCATTAGATTCTTTACAATGCTTTTTTCATTTGAATCATCCATCATTCTTAGCCCAAAAATTTTCTTGATAGGCCTAAATTTAAAATTTCTCATCATTTCAACAAATAATTGACATTGACCTGTAATATTTAATTCTTCAAAGAATAATCTCCACATATGATTAACTTTTCTTTAACAAGTATGCTTGCTACTCTTGTCAGACATTGATTTCAAAATGTTAGTATCAATATCAATCAAATATTTTGGTCTTCTAAAATGAATTCTAGAAGGTGTTATAATCTCTTGCATTCCCTCAACATTTTGAACATCAACATAAGGTTGAGTGTTTTGCGTACCTTGAACTGAAGATGATATGCCTTGGCAATAAGATGCAAAAGATGGAATATCACCTACTTCATATGTTGATGTTGTGCCTTCAACATGACATGATGGAGTGTGTACATCATCAAATCTACAAATTAGCATCTCTTCAACATGAGAGGATGATATGACTCCAGCATTGGAAGATGGTGTAGCTTCACAATTCAATTGTCTTCTTGAGCATAACAATCTCATTTGTTCTCTTTGTCTTTCCAATTCTTCCTCTTTGTTTCTTTGTATCAGTGGTTCTTTTTCCTCTTCGAAAGTCAATTCTTCATTATTTCTTTGCAATTTTCTTTGTTCATGTAGTAGTTTCATTTTATCTCTTTTAATTGCCAAATCTATCTCCCTCTCTTCCTTTGTTTGAATTTTTGGTTTCTTCCTTGGCATGATAATGATTTCTATATGTCAAAATTTTCAAACATTTGAATTACTTACAATTTGTAAATTATAAATCATTCAAATACATATAAAAATTATAATTATTTCAATCAATACACAATATATATTAAACAACTTGCCAAATTTTTAACCGTTTCCAAATAACAATTTATTCAAACATACAAATTTTAATGAATTCACTATATATTAAACAACATGTCAAATTATAATCAAATTTGTCTCTATATATGAACAAACAATATTTAAAAAGGATTGCACTAACCTTTTATGTAGAAAGAATATTCAAAAAGCCTTCAAATAACAAATCCAATGATTGAATTTGGTGTTTGCTAGCTTCAAAAGTCTTCAAATAGTGTTTGCTAACTTCCAATAGCTTGAAACCTATATTTTCTACCAAAACAATAGAATGCACAACAAACAAAGAGCAAAATATGGATCAGTAGGGACCCAAACTTGGTTTATGACTATTTTTTGGTGATTTCACATAGTGCGTATGCACTATAGCCTGTACAAACTATAAAGCATGTATGCACTATGTGAAAATAAATATCTCCCTAGCCCACCATCCCCCATCCCCTACTCTCTCTCTCTCTCTCTCTCTCTCTCTCTCTCTCTCTCCTCTCCCATCCCCTACTCTCTCTCTCTCTCCCATCCCCCACTCTCTCTCTCGCTCTCCCTCTCCTACTCCCTCTCCCATTGCCTACTCTCTCTCTCTCTCTCTCTCTCTCTCTCTCCTCTCCAATCCTTTAATTTTTAAATATATGAATCATAATTATATTATAATACAAAATATGTAATTGAGCGATTTTATAAATATTTTTGATAAAAATAGTAATATTATATTATTTTTAAATAAATATATAGATAGATAATACATTAAAATTATCATATATTATATAATTTATTTATTTATGATATACCAATTAGCTTTTTACTTTTGAGTATATAAATATGTTTAATTTTTTAATTATTAAATATATGAATCATAATTATATTATAATATAGAATATGTAATTGAGAGATTTTATAAAAATTTTTTTGATGAAAATAATAATATTATATTATTTTTAAATAAATATATAGATAGATAATACCTTAAAATTATCATATATTATATAATTTATTTATTTATGATATATTTAAATATTTTTATTTGTATAATCATATGTAATTTCTATTGAATTTTGTTAATATACTTTTATTTTTATAGTAATTAAAAAATCTTGTTTTCAAAGTTAGAAGTATATATTTATATTCTTATTATTAAATGGAAGAAATTTTTTAGTTTTATAGAGAGAAAACATAATTTGTAGAAATATTTGAATTACATAAGAATGGTAAAGACGTAGTTTTAGTGTGATGTGTTTATGAATTGAAACTAAGTAAAATAAACTAGAGAGCCATTAAATTTGAATACTATGCATTTTAAACCTATAGTCTATTGACACATAATAATATATAAATATTTTATTCGTATACATATTAAAATAAATGTATTGAATATGAAAACATTTAATAACATTATTTACATTTGTTTATTTTTAGTAATTAAATTATATCTTTACAAAAATTGCATATTATATCTTTAAATTATATCACTTAATTACATATAATAATGTTATAATATAATAGTAATTATTAAAATTTAAACCTATAAATATTATTAGAAGTAATTTATTATTATATTAATGTAATTTTTTTATTGAGTGTAGAAACTAGTGAGAAATTAAAATTTGATTTCTTTGAAAATTAAGTTAAAGTTTATTTTTGAAATATAAAGTGACCAAAACAAGGGGGTTGACCCCTACAAACAAAATGCTGTCAACCAACACACTACCAACAAAAACAAGCAGGAGACATCGTTGCAATAGAGAACTACACTAATAACCAAGAAACTACCAGCTAGCAAAGAATTAACCAAACTAAATTAACAGCTATAGTACTAACCACATTATGATTGTTCAAAGCATAAACTGTTGGCATAAGCAAACCAACCCATCCTAGAAACAACACACTACCATTTACATCTATCAAAGTAACATCTATTCTAGTGTTGAAAACTATATTACTAATCATACTATTAAAGTTCATAATATAAAACTATTGGCGTAAACAAGCCAACCCAAGTCTGAGTAATAGCTGTAAACCAACAAACCATATATCAACCGAAAACAAAACAACAACTAGGGCCATAATACCCTCAATGGCTATCATATTATTTTTCATCCTTTTCCTTTCCTTTCCCAACCAGAAGCACCCTAGCCCAATCCTTAGCTAGAAACTTCTTGTTAGGATTAAGCCACAGACAAAGATAACAATTACATGCAAATATAACCAATAACAAAAAATAATAGATCACACAGAAAAGAACACAAGACACCAAGATTTAACATGGTTCACCCAATCCCTAGGCTAGGTCCACCAAACAGAAAGTCTGATATTATTACAATCCAATGATTATAACCTAATTAAAATCCATAACCCCTTATAGCTCAATATCGTTGCGAGAACCAATTTTGCATCACAAATATGAAATAATCCCTAACCCTAAGCCCTTTTATACAAGTATTTTACCACTTTAGGGTTATAATTAATAATTATATGTCAGCCCAAAATATTAATAAAATAAGGCCCAACAAAATTATGAAGTATGTACAGTACTTTCCTAATCAGTCACCACAATCTAACAATCTCCCACTTGGGAACTGATTAGGCTTCACACTAAACAACAATCTCCCACTTGGAGACTAATCCTATAGCTATGTTGCTACTCCATGAGGCTCCCACTAGATCAAACCGCCCTAGAATATACTATTCTTTTATTCATGTTTAGTCTAGAAGACCAACCAAAGCTGAAGAGGAGTTCAACTTCTCCCTTGTTACTATCTTTGTCAACATATCTGCTAGATTTTCATTTGTATGTATCCTCTCCAGCTTTACTTGTCCATCCTCCAAAACTAACCAAATGAAATGATACCGCAACTGTATGTGTTTGGTCTTTGAATGTGAAGCTGAATGCTTTTCAAGATGAATGGCACTTTGACTATCTGTAAACAAATAATTATCCTTCTGAGGGTGTCCCAATTCTTCCAAAAAGAACTAGAGCCATATCATCTCCTTGGCTACCTCTGTAGTAGCTACATACTTTGCCTTTGTAGTGGATAAAGCATTAAACTTTTGTAACCTAGAAACTCAACTCATGGCTACCCCACCAATAGTAAAGACATAAACTGTAGTACTCCACCTGGTATCAATATCCCCTATCAAATCTGAGTCAACATAGCCCTGTAAATCAGTAGTAGAGCCCCCAAAGTGTAAACACTTATTAGATGTTCCTCTCAAATATCTAAGCATCCATTTGATGGCATTCCAATGCTCAATTCCTAGATGACTCATATACCTGATAACGACTCCCATTGGATGTGCAATATTTGGCCTAGTACATACCATAGCATACATCAAGCTTCCTAAAACTAAAGCATATGGTACCTTGGACATCTTATCCTCCTCTTCCTATGTCTTAGGACACATCTCCTTAGTCAACTTCAAATGACTAGGTAAAGGTGTGCTGACAGCTTTATAATTCTCCATAGAAAAATGTTGCAACACCTTCTCCACATAATCAGCCTGAGATAGCATCAATGTTCTATTCTTCCTATCTCTACAAATCTTCATACCAAAGATTTGTTTGCTGCCCCCAAATCCTTCATAGAGAATGCATGTGCTAATTGGCATTTTAGCCCCTTAATGTGATCCATGTTAGAACCAACTACAAGAATATCATCAACATATAAACATAAAATAATGTAGCTATCATCATCCAACCTCTTAAAGTAAACACAATGATCTGAATGACACCTATTGTAACCATGCTCATGCATAAAAGTATAAAATTTTAGATACCATTGCTGAGGTGCTTGCTTCAAGCCATATAAACTTTTCTTCAATTTGCATACTAAGTTCTCCTTACCTTTGACTACAAATCCCTATGGATGAGCCATATATATCTCTTCATCCAAATCACCATGAAGGAAGGCTATTTTAACATCAAGCTACTTTAAATGCAAATCTTTAGTAGCCACAAGACTTAAAATAGTATGGATAGAAGCCATCTTAACAATAGGAGAAAATATCTCATCAAAATCAATTCTCTTTGTCTGTGCAAATCCTTTCACAACTAACTTGGCTTTAAATATTTTCTTACCTCCTACCTCTTCTTTCAACTTGTAAACCCACTTATTCTATAAAGCCTTTTTACTGGTAGACAATTTGCATAAATCCCAAGTCTTATTTTTCATCAAGGAGTCCATCTCTTCTTTCATTGCAGACTGCCACCAAATCTTAGTATCCACTTATACAACTTCATCATAACATTCAAGTTCACCAGCATCTATTAATAAAATATAATACAAAGAGGGAGAAAATCTTTCTAGAGGTCTCATTTTCCTTGTTGACCATCTAACATTCACCGATGTGTGTGGTATTTGTTGTTGTGGTTGTTGCACATTATGAGGAATGGATGGAACATCAAGTTTTGGAATATCATCCAACACTACATAAGAGTGAACCCACAATAATGGGTTCCACTTTAGTGGGATAAACAAAATTGAAAATTTTTAGCCAATAATGAAACTCAATTCGGTACATGTTCGCATGAACATAGTTCAAGCGTTCGAATGAATATATCATTTGCATGTGTTCGAACAAACATATTAATAAATATATTGCCATGTTCGGGTGAACATTTGTATATAATATGTTTGGGCGAACATATGTTGCACCGACTTCTAGCGGTTAAAATCGCTTTTCTAACCCTTTTTGTTCATTTTTACGGCGGTCATTGTGCAGTTTAGGGGTTGGAGCGAATCCATGATTTGTACTGCCTTCGTCAGCATCATCCTGCCACTTTCCTTCTAATTCTTATCTTCAGGTATGTTAAAATATTATTCATTTAATATTTTTTACGTTTTTAAAGCATTTTTTAATGTTTTCAAAGTAAATTTTAATATTTTCAAAGCATTTTTTTAATATTTTAAAATCATATTTGAATGTTATTTACTTTTTAATGATTTGAAAGCATATCTAAATTTTTTAATTTAATGTTCTTATTGTTTATTTATATTAATTTAGAAAACAAAAAAATAATATAAAAAACATTAGAAAACAATTTTAGAAAACATTAGGGAAAATAGTAAAAAAATTATAATAATATAAAATTTAGAAAAATTATTAGAAATTCTATAATAATATAAATTTAGAAAAAAAATTTAGAAAAAACATTACAAAAATATTTGAAAATTTATAATTTAATATAAAATTTAGAAAATAAATTTAGAAAAAACATTAAAAAAATTTAGAAAATTTATAATTTAATATAATTTTAGAAAACAAATTTAGAAAAAACATTAGAAATATGTTAGAAAATTTATAATAATATAAATTTTAGAAAACAAATTAAAAAAAAAATTAGAAATAACATTAGAAAAAATTAGAAAATTTATAATAGTATAAAATTTAGAAAACAAATTTAGAAAAACATTAGAAAAAATATTAGAAAATTTATAATTTAATATAAAATTTAAAAACCAATTTAGAAAAAAACTTTACAAAAATATTAGAAAATTTATAATTTAATATAAAATTTAGAAAATAATTTTACAAAAAACATTATAAAAACATTAGAAAATTAAAAATTTAATATAAATTTTAGAAAACAAATTTAGAATAAATATTAGGAAAACGTTGCAAAATTTATAATAATATAAATTTTATAAAACAAATTTTATAAAAACATTAGAAAAAGACATTAGAAAAACATTAGAAAATTTATAATAACATAAAAATTAGAAAACAAATTTAGAAAAACATTAGAAAAAATATTAGAAAAATATTAAAAAAACATTAGAAAATTAATAATAATATAATGTATAATTGAAAAACAAATTTAGAAAAACATTAGAAAAAAATTTACATTTAAATATTAGAAAAACATTAGAAAATATATTTAAAAAATAATAATTTAGAATTTTATATTGCAAAACTATGAGAAAATAAATTAGGATTTAAACATTACAAAATATTAGAAAAATATTAGAAAAAACATTAGTCTTGAAAATTAGAAAACATTAGAAAAATATTTTAAAAAAATTTAGAAAAATATTTTCAATATTCATATAAATTTATTAATGTTAATATATGTATGTTATTGATTTTATAATACATCTTAATATTTTATGTTTACGTATATATTTTATTCATCTGAATGCTTTATATTCATGTTTATGTGTATGTTATTCATCTTTATGCGCCTTAATCTAAATTGTACATAATTGTAACTATATTTAATGGCATGCATCTTAAGGGGAGATCCTAAATTATACATACGTTCATGCAGACTAAAATATACATATTTCATTTCATAGATATATATGTATGTTAATGTTAAATGTAGACATGTATGTTTTCGATATTCATGTTTATAAGTATATATACATCGAATTCATCTTAATGTCTTAATCTTAGAAGTTTAATTAAATGACATATCCTAAGGGTCTAGATCCTACATTAAACATGTAAGAATATAGATTAGAATGTATAATTTTTTATTTTGAACATAGATGTACATGTACATTTGTTCATGGTTAAAAGTAGATGTATGTACATGTTTTTAATAAATTCACATTTTTATATGTATAATTTGTATATATATATATATATATATATATATATATATATATATATATATATATATATATATATATATATATATATATATATATATATATATATATATATGTTAACTATTGATCTTAATTTTTCTTATAACTAAGTGTAATTAACTATATTTAATGACACATGTCTTAAGGGGAGATCCTAAATTATGTATGTATAAGAATGTAGATTAAAATGTATATTTTATTTCATAAATGTACATGTAAATATGTTCATGTGTTAGATATAGATGTGCATACATGTATGTTTTCAATATTTATGTTTAAATGTGTAATTATTTTTAATGTCTTAATAATCTAAGTATATAATTAACTATATAATTCGATGACATGTGTCTTAAGGGGAGATCCTAAATTATACATATATAAGAATGTAGATTAATTTGCATGTATAGGTATGAATATAACATACATGTACATAAATAAGAACATATAACTTAGAATGTGTATGACGTAAAGAATACATGTTACAACATTTAATTAATAAAAATTTTAGTTATAATCTAACATAACTTGATTATAATATATACAAACATAAAGAATGTACATCATGTATATGTTGGAAATATTCAAGATATAATAGGTTACTGAGAGGGGAGGGGTCAATCAGTAACAATAAAACTTTTAAGTCAATTTAGAATAACCATATACAACATTCACTCATCTAGCCTGCTGCATAAAAGAACTATTAAACATTTAAACCATATATGCACAGAGATTTGGTGACCCAGAAACCTTTCAAAATAGAAAGTAAAACTAGGGTGGGGATGATACCCACAAAGCTTCACTACTGTAGTATGAAGTTGGCCAGTTAAGGCTTACAATGATTACTTCTGGTGATCTGCCCTGTTAGGAGCACTGAGGATTGCTAGATCCACCTTGTTAAAGGATTTACAAACATACTTTACAAGTATGCACTCTGTTAGGAGATTTGAATAAAGACAGTTAAGTCTACCATGTTAAAGGATTTACAAGAATGATTCACCTGTTAGGATGAACCAATGGATCAACTTACAACTTGACTGGATTCTTTATTGTAGATCACCTTCTGTGATTGATGAAATCATTTCTACTCCTTGTAGACCTTGCTGAGTATTCTTTACTGCTGATGAATTCGCATTATCATAATTCCATATATTCCACTTCTGATATCATATCTTATGTCCCCTTTTTTGTGCAATATTCTTTTTCTTTTTATCTTTTGAATGATATAATACATTACATATATATACCATTCCAATAATTATTCATGCAAGGTCGGCCAAACACAAGTAAACAAAATATAACTGAGTCGGCCAAATAGTAGAAAAAACTCAGGTTCTTCAGATAGACTTGATGACCTTCTGATACGCGGCATCCACTATGTTACTCGGCATCGTCATGCACTCGGTAGAGGTAGGGGCTTAGTTCATACTAGTCATACAACATTTTCCTGGAACTCGGTAACCATTGGTGACTCAGTAGATATAGTGTCACTCGGTAGAAACTAACTTCTTCATTAACCTCCTGAGCTTGGTTATCACTGAGTCCTTCCTCACTCGGTCATCACTGAGTGCTTCCTCACTTAGTTAATACTGAGTGCATCTTTACTTGGTTAACACTAAGTGCATCTTCACTCAGTTAACACTAAGTACTTCTTCACTCGATTAACACTGTGTCTTCGATGCTTGGTTTGGACTATATCTTCGATGCTCGATTTGAACTATGTCTTCAGTGCTTAGTTTTAACTGTGTCTTCTGTGCTCGGTTTGAACTGAGTTGCCATCACTCAGTTTGAATTGTATTACTCGGTGCTCAGTTAGAACTGTAAGACGAGTGTTGTCACTAATGGAAAATAACTTTATGCCAACAATCTCCCCCTTTGGAATTAGTGACAAAAACAATTATGATTCAAAGTTTATGTGCAAAAATTGACATACAGTTTAGAATTTTCAAAATTGATCTTTGCAAGTCTTATTACACATATCTTTCTTACATGTATCTCCCCCATACAATATGCATAGTTTACACATATCTCTTGCACAATTATCTCTTGGAGTGTGCTATAATGCTATCTCCCCCTTTCTGACAATAATGCCAAATTAAACAATATATATTTACACAGAGATTTTAGATGAGAGATAAACTCATAATGTACCTCAATGTCTTATCCCAATTTTCTTGCAAAAGTTTGCTGGTGGAGAGTGCTATTTGAACTTCTGCAGAGAGTTCAATCATATGATCTGCAATTGAGAAGTTTTTGTCATGAATCAATGTTTTGGAATGGGCAATATGCTTTTGCATTGTGTCCATGATAGGAAGGATCATATTTTGGTTGTCAATCAGAGTACACCTGATCCTCTCTTCCTCACTCAACAATGCTACCTGTTTCTCTAACAAAAATCTTATTCTGAGATGATGGGATGAACTTGAACTATGGTCAAGCTGCAACATTTGGGCACTAACCTTCATATCCTCATTAATTTTTTTCAACTTTTCTTTGATTTCCTTAGTATACTCGGTAACATCACAAAGTTTGCCAAAAATTAAAGTTACATTATTAAAAGAATGTTCAAAATTACTCAAAATTGTAGACAATTCTACCTGTTTTAATGCAATATGCTGAGCAATGTTCTCAAGCACGTTATTGTCAAATTTCTTCTCTGCCTTTTCAATCAATTTTTCTTGGCTGGAGGTATCCTCATTGAATTTATATACAACCTCTTCTAACTAAATAAAAATGTGTTGAGTAGAATCTACTTCAACACTTATAGCCTCTGTTAGAATATTCTTAGCACTTTCAATAATACTATATTCCTGGTCTCTCTCATGCCTCAGTTGTTTTTGCCTTGCCTTCTGCTCTAATAGCTGACTGAACATTCTTATTTCATTGACTGATGTAGTATCTAGATCTATCTTAGGAATGACAATGTCCTTATCCAAGTCTATTTCCTCATCCACTGCTTTGCTGGAAAACATGTATCTTTTTGCTATTCCTACGGTGACTTCACCTTTTCCCTTTGAAACTGAAACAATAGTTGATGAGGTTGGACTAGCTGACAAGACTAGAATAGGACTAACTAGAGGAAGACTGAGAGAAGTGCTAATAGTATCAAAAATTGATGTTCCTCCCAAGATTGATGTATAGGTTGGAATGGGAGAACTAACAGATGCAAAAATTGGAGCAGATAAAATTGTCAAAATTGAAGTACCAGTGGGTACATTTACTGTACACTCTATAGTAGAAGTTGATATGCTTGATGAACTTACTGCTGTAGATGATGATGACTCGGTCAATGAAGATGGTTGCAGCTCAGTTGATGAAGTGGTAGAAACTTGCATAGATGGTACCCAGAGCTGAGAGGAGACAGGTGAAGATTGAGCAATTGATGAAGCTATTGTGCACACAATCTCACCAGTAGAAGCTATCTCCACAGTTGATGTAGCTACTTTAGGTGGAGAGTGAGGAAGAGATGCAATGACTTTGGCTGCAATTTTTATAGGATCATCTTCCTCCTTAGCTTGTTCAGCTTTTTCTTCCTCCATTTCATCTTCCTTGTCTTCTTCCTCAACATTTATCATCATTGAATGCAGTTCCCCTAGAATATCTTCAATATCATCATCATCACTGCTGTCATTGTCCTTGATTTCAACAATATCCTCACTAAATTTATGTAGATGATAGATATTTTCCCACATGTTTGTTGCATTATTTACAACATGCTCAATGTCTTTGATTAGTATCAAACAAGTGTGGAATCTAATCATCATATTACCTTCATGATCTTTCAGTGATTTCTTCACTTCTACATCAGTGAGACTCGGCAGGAGATTCTTCAGGGTTTGCTCAAAGATATCCTTGATAGTCTTAATTGCAATTTCCCATCTTGGTTGCAACCTCTCTAATAGCTCTTTAGGGATCTGAGAGGCAATCTCATCTGGAGAGTATTTCCATCTTCCCATTTTACTCAATACCAATTCCTCAATCTGCATTTTCTCCTGTTCTATTCTTGTTTCAAACTTCAATGCTTTGAAGTTTGTGAAGCTAGGACCTGCTTCTAATTGCTTCAACCTTGCCTCAAATGTGAGTGGAGGCTTGACAAGTACATGTTCCTTCTTCCCCTGTCTTGTCCTCTTGGAGAAGACTGCAGTAGCTTGCTTTTTAGGTTTGGTGATAATCACCTTACCTTTCTTCCATTGAGGCTTCTCTTCTTTTTCTGACTCGATTTCCTCTTCTTCTTCATCATCTTCTCCTTTCCCTTCAGTAATCATCAGAGGACCAACTTCTATTTTTAGCTTTGCAATCTTCCTCTTTCCTTTGCTAATGACCTAAGGGATTTTGATTTAAAGCTCAATTTTAGCCTTATCTTCATCATAAGTTCCAAAGATTGGTTGCTTTAGGTCTACTGGTTCATTCACTAGTGCTTCTATGATATCTCTGGTTTCATCAATATTGACCTCATAAGGAAGAGGTTTCACCCATGCAACTCGGGGCTTGACTGCCTGTATGTATACTTTGTCACAATCTACCATAAAGCATACATCTTCTTTGTATTCCTCAACCAGTTTAGGTGGAATTCAGAACCTATTGTTCATTCTTTCCTTAAAATCTTCAAAGTAATTATCCAAAACACTATCAAAATTTTCACCTAACTCTGCAATGAACTCATTTATTTGATAAAGAATGGGAATATCTTTTCCCCATACTACTGATCCTTTTGATGGAAAAGACTTTTGAACATAGAAAAATAAACAGATCAAAAGTGAACCAAATTTGTAGGAGTTGTTCTTTGAAGTCCTTATGCTTTCCATATTTTTATTAAATTGAGACAAAAAAAATTCAGATAGATCAAACTCAACATTATTCTTTACTACCTTATATGCTAAATCTACTGCTTCACAAGGTACACTATTTGGATGGCTCAAACTATAAATTTTATGAGCAATGACGTGAATACCAAATCTTAATTCAGTGTTAGCTACTGTATTAAGCTTAAGTCCTCTACCATTTCATTCTGCTTGGGTTAGCCTTTGCAATTCTTCCCGACCAAGGGTTTTGGTAGACTTAGCTTTGCTCAACATGGGAAGGCCAGTAATCTTGTTAATCATTTTCTTTGTAACAAGCACTAGTTTCTCTAACCATAATTCCCCATTGTGAACCCGACTGAGTACATACCTAACCCATTTAACTTGAAAATTCCTTGGCAAATGTGAAATGTGGGTTAACCCTTTTGTTTCAAGATGCTTATGCTCGGGTTTCAAATTTCCATCTATGCTCATTTCTCCTAGGGCATTATCAATTTCTAGGTTTCCAAGTTCTTGAATGGAACATTTGAAATGAGAGCGAATGTTATTTATAAGGAGTACCTTTGGAGGAATTTGAGACTAAGCCTCGTTAGGATCAAGTGATTCTGCAATTGTTGGTGCGAATTTGAAGTTCGACGCCTTCCATTCTACACCTTTAACCAGCATTTCTGAGCCTCTCTTTGCCTTGGAGCTGCCACTTCTGGATGCCATTGCTGCTCGATAAGTGAAGAGAAATTCTGAACAGATTCTTTGCCCTTTAAAAATTGCTTGAAATTTCTTTAAGCTTGCTCTAGAATTGTAGAAGATAACTTAGCTCTAAGTTCGTAATGAAGAATGAGATCAAATTTTTCCCTTTTTGATGAAAAATTTGTCATAAATGCTTGGTACGATGATAGATGAAATGATAGGTTGACATCCACTTTATCGGATAGATACTATCAACTTGGTGATCAAAAGAAAACATTGATGTACTGACCTAACTCGCTAAGGTCACGAACCGACCTTGCTCGGTTGATATAACTCGGTAAGTGAAACTTTATTGCACCTGACCGAACTCAATTAAGTCTAGGTTCAAAGTGTATCTAAATACTGTTCTGATCATCTTTCTTCTTGTGGAACTATTTAGGATAATTCTTGGAGGATGCAGTTCCATACTTTCTTTTATGAATATTAATTGAAAATGGTGGAGTCACTCATTTCTTGAGTGATATTGCCATTGCTTGACTTATCTTGTTCGGTAGATTTTGGAATCCATTGTTGCTTCATTTTCTTTCGAATGCTATCTACTTTTATTTTCTTCTCATCTTCAATTCTTTCTATATTCATGCAATTTATAGCTATATGACCAAGTTCTATACATGTATAGCACCTTACAATAGTGTCCTTCTTCCTTAGATGATGTCTTGCACAATTTATGCTAGTATGTCCATATTCTCCACAATAGTGACATCTGCACCAGGTGTTGTAGTCCCATCCAAATATGGCTTTGACAAGTTGTTTAGCTGGATTAAATGATTTGGATCTGCATTGGGATGCCTTGTGACCATGTTTTTTGCATTTGTGGTAGTTGCCTTCAAATTTTGGTTTTTCTTTGCACTCATTTGCTTTGTGACCATGCTGATTGCAATTGAAGCATTTGCCATTGAATTTTGCTATTCCATTGCTCCAACATTTGTTTGATGTATGACCTAACTTGCCATAGTGATTACAAGTGGGTTTTTGATTCCTTTTTTCACTTTGTTTGGAGGATTCACCTTCTTTCTTGTATCCAAGGCCAACTTTACCTTTATGTCTATAAAGATTTTCCTCATTTTGTTGATTTAATTGATTCATATCTGCTTGGGATTTCATCATTCTTTCATTGACTTGCCTTTTAGAGAATAGATCATTTTCCAAGCTTTCATTGATTTGTCTCTCAGTTCTTAAATCATTCTGTAGACTTTCATTGATTTGCTTTTCAGTGTTTAAATCATTCCTTATTCTTTCATTTTGTACTTTGAGAATCTTGATTTCTTCATTTGCATTAGAGAGTTGGTCTATAAGGTCTTCAAGTTAATGGGATTGATTATGAATTTTATGGCTTTTATCTTCCAGTTCTTCTTGTGCTTTGTTTCTTTGTTCCAAAACTTCACATAGCCTAATTGACTGTATTTCTTGCTCTCTTTTAAGCTTTCTTACCTCTTCTTGCAGAGATCCATTCTTTTCTAGAAGTTCTTTGATTTCCTTGTCAGCTTCTTCTGAACTACTTGATGGTAACAAATCTTCAATCTTTTCTTCAACATAGCGATGGTCATTCATTTGTCTTGCAAGTTCCTTTCTTCTTTTTAGGGATTGAGAAAGATGCTCCTTTTCTTCTTTGAGTTGAACCATGGCCATTTCTAGATCTAACTTGTCATTTTCAATAACTTTCTCCAGTCTGAATATCTACATAACTTAGATCTTTGCTCAAGCTGTCAAACTTTGTCCTGAGAACCAAAAAGCTCTGATACCAATTATTGGAAATATTCAAGATATAATAGGTGATTGAGAGGGGAGGGGTGAATCAGTAACAATAAAACTTTTAAGTCAATTTAGAATAACCATATACAACATTCGCTCATCTAGCCTGCTGCATAAAAGAACTATTAAACATTTAAACCATATATGCATAGAGATTTGGTGACCCAGAAACCTTCCAAAATATAAAGTAAAATTGGGGTGGGGATGATACACACAAAGCTTCATTACTGCAGTATGAAGTTGGCCGGTTAAGGCTTACAATGATCACTTCTGGTGATCTGCCCTGTTAGGAGCACAGAGGATTGCTAGATCCACCTTGTTAGAGGATTTACAAACATACTTTACAAGTATGCACTCTGTTAGGAGATTTCAATAAAGATGGTTAAGTCTACCCTATTAAAGGATTTACAAGAATGATTCACCTGTTAGGATGAACCAACAGATCAACTTACAACTTGATTGGATTTTTTATTGTAGATCACCTTCTGTGATTGATGAAATCATTTCTGCTCCTTGTAGACCTTGCTGAGTATTCTTTACTGCTGATGAATTCACATTATCATAATTCCATATATTCCACTTCTCATATCATATCTTATGTCCCCTTTTTTGTGCAATATTCTTTTTCTTTTTATCTTTTGAATGATATAATACATTACATATATATACCATTCCAATAATTATTCATGCAAGGTCGGCCAAACACAAGTAAACAAAATATAATTGAGTCGGCCAAATAGTAGAATAAACTCGACTTCTTCAGACAGACTTGATGACCTTCTAATATGCGGCATCCACTACGTTACTCAACATCGTCATGCACTCGGTAGAGGTAGGGGCTCAGTTCATACTAGTCATACAACATTTTCCTAGAACTCGGTAACCATTGGTGACTCGGTAGATATAGTGTCACTCAATAGAAACTAACTTCTTCATTAACCTCCTAAGCTCGGTTATCACTGAGTCCTTCCTCACTCGGTTATCACTGAGTGCTTCCTCACTCGGTTAATACTGAGTGCATCTTTACTCGGTTAACACTAAGTGCATCTTCACTCGGTTAACACTAAGTGCTTCTTCACTCGGTTAACACTGTGTCTTCGATGCTCGGTTTGGATTGTATCTTCAACGCTCGGTTTGAACTGTTTCTTTAGTGCTCAGTTTGAACTGTGTCTTCAGTGCTTGGTTTGAACTGAGTTGCCATCACTCGGTCTGAACTGTATTACTCGGTGCTCAGTTAGAACTGTAAGATGAGTGTTGTCACTAATGGAAAATAACTTTATGCCAACAGTATATTTGAAATGTAGAGATCTTATATATAACTTAAATTTTAACTCTTAAACCTTAATGCTAAAAAATAGTCTTAAATACTAAACCTGGTCATAATCCTAACTGCAAAACCCAAAATTTCATAAATTATAACCCCTAATCTTAGATGCTCAACCATAACTCCTAAATTTCAATTTGAACTGTAGACCTAAATTATAAACCCCAACATTAAATAGTATTTAATCATAATACTTGATCCTAACTTTAATTATAAATATTAAAACTATGTGTTAAAACCATAATCCAAAATCTGATCCCTAATACAAATCCTAATCCTCTAACCATACTGAGCTAACAACGATGTAAACCCATATCCTAACCCTCTTTAAACCATACTTCTAACAATGATGTAAACCCATTTAACCTAGATCTAACCCTTTAATCATAATCATAAACCATAAATGTTAAACCATGACCCTAAATACTAAACCCTAATCTTTGTACACTAAGATCCTAAAATGATAGATTTAAATGCTAAATTGTAATTCTAAAAGAATACTTAGATTTTAATGTCCTAATCTAAGTATATAATTAACTATATAATATAATTCAATGACATGTCTTAAGGGGAGATCCTAAATTATACATATAAAAGAATATAGATTAATTTGCATATCTAGGTATGAATATATAACATACATGTACATCCAAACCCTAACCCTAACCATTATCAAAAACCCTAACCTAACCAAACCCTAAACCTAACCATTATCCAAACCCTAACCCTAACCTTGATCCTAAAATTTAATTTCTAAACCCAAGATAATAAATGATAATAAATATCCCTAAATCATAATGTTGAACCAAATCATAAACTTCATATGCTAAGTTCCCTTATCCTAAATTCTTAACCATGGACCTTAATATTAACCCCTAAATTTAATGCTATTTAATAATATGTAAGTTTGTATAAACCCTAACAATCTCATAAGGTCTTAAATCTTACCCTAAAATTGAGCCTAATTATAACCTTTACACTACAACCCTATTTCAAAACCTAATTGAGGCCTAACTTACATAAAATTAAAACAAGTTGACCTTAATCCTAAATTGTTAAAAATTACATTTGAGATACATGCACATACATTTAAACACATGTATGTTACATGGAGTATGACCCTTGTTAAAAATGATATATATACATGTAACCCAACTTGAAACATAAACCTTGAAACATTATCCTTTAAGAGTAATATAAATAATTTATTACCCTTTAATTGAATTAGTATTTAGGGTCATGGTTTAACAAATTTATGGTCATTGTTAGAAGTATGGTTTAAAGAGGGTTAGGGTATGGGTTTATATCATTGTTAGTTCAATATCCAGTTAGAGGGTTAGGATTTGTATTAGGGATTAGATTTTGGATATTTTAACACAATTTTAATATTTATAATTAAAGTTAGGATCAAGTATTATGATTAAATACTAGATATAATGTTGGGGTTTATCATTTGGGTGTACGGTTCAAATTGAAATTTAGGAGTTATGCTTGAACATCTAAAATTAGAGGTTATAATTTATGAAATTTAAGGTTTTGCAGTTAGGATAATATGACCAGGTTTAGTATTTAGGACTATTTTTTAGCATTAAGGTTTAAATGTTAAAATTTAAGTTATATATATATTTATATAAGATCTTTACATGTTCAAATATATGATTTACATTCTTTATGTTTGTATAAATTATAATCAAGTTATGTTAAAGATTATAATTAACTTAAAAATATTAATTAAATGTTGTAACATGTATTCTAAGTTAGGTCATACACATTCTAAGTTATATGTTCTTATGTATGTACATATGTATGTTATATTCTTACCTATATGCAAATTAATCTAGGTCCATGTGTTATAGATTATCTAGGTCCAAATGTGTGATGTATGTTCAATCACATACATGTGTATAATTTTTAATTTTAAAAATAAAAAATTGTGTATAGTACACAGTTTAGTGAGCTTCATACATTTCTACAAATATGGCTTCACATGATCAACTTGATGTGGCTCCTGGTGCAACACCTGATGTAGTTCCTGCTGCGACACAGGTCGATGCAGTTTCTATTGTAGCACCTGATGTAGTTCCTAATCTGGCTCCTCATGCAACTCATGGTGGGGCTCGTGGTGTACCTTGATGTAGGGCTTGTCATGCAACACATGTTCTAGCTCCTAGTGTGGCTCCAGGTGGTGTAGGTCTTATCGTGGCTCCTAGTATGGCTCCTATTCCAGGTCAGGCTACATCTACAGCTCCTATTGGAGGTCCTGTTGCACCACCACCATGCTTCGATATTGATTCTTTATTTGCATTTTTAGAGTAGGAGGTTGCTAGATTACAACATTCTATATCAACTTCTAATGATGGTCTTTATAGAGACATATGTACTACGATATGTAGGAGTTTATAGGATTTGATAGCTAGGTTTAGAGCTCACCATTCATTTACTCCTGCCATATTAGCTTCCATATCTAGGGAGCTTAGGGTTGAGGTTTTAGGAGATGCATCTTTCAATGACGTCAAGAGGGTAGCCCCCAAAGACGTCATCCAGAGAGAGCTCTTTCCAGCATATGAGGGAGCACAGGGTAGGGTGAGAGGCTACAGAGTCACACAGTGCAGAGACCCTATTATTGCTAGCATGATCTATCCATAATTTTTAGCTACACATGGTCATTATCCTAATAACGACTAGATACCCCTTTATTTTTCATAGTAGTTGTATGTTGAGTTCCATATAGGGCTCAATGTCAACTACTTGGATATTCCTAATTATTGTAGATAGGGGCATGGTCAGATTGTAGATCGTGACTAGTACCACAGTGCACATCATCTGCCCCCTACAGATGTTAGATAGTTTGTTGGATAGAGGCTGCCTCCTACGACTCTTGCACATGTGCCTATTGCAGATAGAGTTGTCGTTTCTTCCTAGAGGGGAGCAGTTGACACTATTGGGCACATTGCATCTGTAGTGGCTAGTATCACATCAGATTCTATTGGTCATTATCTTCATAGTTGATGTCCTCGTCCACCTAGTCAACCATCTTTAGAGGCATCTAATAGCACTTCATGCGCCTCCTCTAATGATGCATATAGAGCTGTTGGGCTACTACTACTAGGCAATATTCATGGTCTTTCAGGACAGTAGACACATATGGATATGGTATTGTATTTTTTGGAGGATATGTTGCATATTATCAGCTATATTTTTGATACACAAGGGATCTCGGTACACTCAGTGATGGATGTTGTTAGATAGCATCAGAGTCCTAGCATAGTTCAATAGACACAGGCTACCACACCTGTGCATAGCTCATAGCATTCAACACCAAGCTCACAACACTTTACAGATGACTCGAGCATATAAGTTGGAGATGTCCAGATCACAGTTGAGGGTCTTGATGAGTTTGGTGAGAAATTGTGAGGCCTGTCTGAGATTGATACTAGTTCAAGCCTGGGTATTTCATTGTACATGGACCTACTATTTCAACTTGCTAGCACTGATTCTACACCATTACCTAGCCGGTTACATAGTCCACTTCACTCAGATTTACTAGTAGTTGGACATGGTGTTGAGGGTGGTTTAGTAGGTGTCAGAGTTTCAGGCTCAGGTGCATCGGTAGATGATACGATGGAGTCTTCTGATCATCCTCCACCTCTGGAGACCCAGGTACATATATAATTTATTTTTGATTTTAAATATATACGAAATTAAAAAATATGTTCATTTATTAAAAAATTTAGTTCAGATATATATATATATATATATATATATATATATATATATATATATAATATTTAATTTGATCTTTAACTCATAATAAATCATGCAAGCATAGGCCGCTAAGCACATGGTTACACATATTGTTGGTTTAGGGCATCATGTACGTGAGAGAGATGATTCTATTAAGGCACCTGGCAGTGCTCAGGTACTTGAGTTTTAAATAGTTTGTTTAAAGTTATTTAAATGTTTTGAAAACTAGATATATATCAATATATATGGAAGTTCATATTTAATTTGAATGTACATGTATATGTGTATGTATGTATATGCTTTAAAGATAGAACTCTAATATATATGTATATATATTTGCAAGGCTCAGTTGATGCGCCTCAGCGAGAGAATGTATAGGAGACTTGATCAGAGGGTCATTCTATTTGTATGCATCTTGAGGGGTCCCTCTAGTAGTTAGATCAGATATATATATATATATATATATATATATATATATATATATATATATATATATATATATATATATATATATATATTGACGCATTTATATATTGGAGACAGTTTACATGTACACATATGTCTATTTCAGTACCTTGATGACATACATGTACTTTCGCTATTTATTTTCTTATTGAGTACTTCAGTAGTATTCCATCACATGTACATATATATGACTTTTTATATTTTTCTATGTACATGTATTTATTCAAGATTTACAGTTTGCATTTTAGTTACATAGAGATATATTAGATCTGTAGATGTTTAAACATTCTTGAGACGTGTATATGTATACATATATGTATTTTTTTTGTGTTATAGCTATAGAACATGATTTTGAGACGTGTGCACATGTACATCAATTATCAATTAGTAGGAAGTTAGAAAGATACATAATTCTTAAATTATCAATTACTAACCCACTAAAGATAAATATTAGTTTTATGTGGATAAAAATATGTTAATTAGGTAAGCCATTATATTATTTCAGAAAACTTTTACAAAATATAATATTAATTTAAACTAATTTAAACTTTAAGAGTACATGACTGTAGATGTAATAAAGTAACATTAAAATATTTTTTCTTTTAATAAACTAACCTAAATGATAACTATGAGCTTATAATCTTACAATTTTAAAAACACATTTAATTTTCACTTATGAAATTCAATCTAGTTTGAAAAAAATTTGATAAATGAATTTAAATTATTAAATTCATCCATGATACAATTAATTTAAATTATTAAATTATATAGTTTTTTAAAAAACTAATGGTTATTAAGAACTTATGATCCTATAATTTAAAAAACATTTAATTCAAGATGAAATTCAATAGTTTGAAAATAAGTTGATATTTAAGAATTGTAAGATATTAAATTAGTTTTGATATATATCTATAGATAATGATTGTGTAAGTTTGAACTAACTTAAAGCCTAGTTATATCAAGTTGTTAAATTATTAAATTCATCCATGTGGTACAATTAATTTAAACACATTTAATTCAAGATGAAATCGAATAGTTTGAAAAGAAGTTGATATTTAAGAATTGTAACATATTAAATTAGTTTTGATATGTATATCTATAGATAATGAAATTGTGTAAGTTCAAACTAACTTCTAGCCTACTTATATCAAGTTGTTAAATTATTAAATTCATCCATAGTACAATTAATATTATAGCTTTTTAATAAACTAATGATAACTAAGACTATGATCGTACAATTAAAAACACATTTCATCAAAGTTGATATTCATATTATTATAAAATAAATCTCAAAGGTCTAATCAACCATGCTGTACACTTATAACATGTAATATCTTTTCATGATCTTCACTGTCTAGTCTCCACTTGTGACATACATGCTTAAATTTGACTGGATGTAGACAAAGCCCAGTAGCAATGACTAGGTGGCTGTATGGTAAAACCTTGTTGCCAGGTTGATAATCAACAAAGTGTATTCCATGTTGGACTATTTTTTCTTGCTTCAAATATGTTCCCTCTATCAAAAAAGAACATATACCACAAATTTAAGTATTATAAAATTTGATAGATATAAATTTACCTAGATATATATATATATATATGTATATGTATGTGCATGTACATGTATATGTATAACTTACCTATGGGGAACAACATTCCATCACTTTCTTTAGGGTCATATAACTTTGTCCTCTCTGCAGTACATCACAATTAAAAATAATTGACACCTTCATGATTTCTGGGCTCAACAATCACTACAAAGACATCTCCTTCATAACAAGTATACATGAATGAATGTGTACAATATATATAAGATAGTTGAAATTGATAATTAAATAACAAGTTGAGATTAATTTTTATGATACTCACCCACTTTTACCAATCCAAAGATATGATTATAATCATTAGAAATCAATGGAATATCATCAAAATTTGCATCATCTTTATCAAACGTATTAGTAACATCAAGTGGTACTGAAATCCATGCACTTGTATATCCATGTGTCTGATTGATACATTCTTCATAGTCTTCATCAATGCAATTGTCACAAAGACATGAGTATTCTCTTGTCTTCAATGTCCAATTGCAATTATCTATAGTCATGACTGAATGTAAGGAACATGTATTTTCTATCCTCTTGCAACCATGCATGTTTTTTCTATTAACACCTGAAAGTTCATTAAATTAAAAATATAGAAAAATTAAATTTAAACTTCAATGAATTCAAAAATAAAACTTAACAATAAAATTTTATAACTTAATTGCATAAAAGTTAAACAGACATACACATCCATACCTGTTATCTCCCAGAAGACTCTATATGGTACATGTAACCTAATCATTCATGATGTCTTGACCTCATCTAATGCAAAATGAGTCTTACACGATTCAACAACATCATGTGCATCATTTACATGAACTCCCTAATAATTCATTTGATACTTTCACAAAGCACGTTTGATGCAAGCTCCAACACCATCATGTTCACCTTTTCCATGGCCACTCTCAAAGAAATTCCATATGTGTTTTATGTTCTCATTGCGATGATATCTACACAATGCATAAAATGGTCTAGATGATTTAAACTGTACGACACATCCATTAGACCAAACATAATGCTTATCAACATTTATGTTTCTTTCTTTCAAATAAGAAAAGAACATATTGAAGCAATGTTCTACATAGTGAGTGCCATGTTCTTTATGTAGTGCCTGCCCCTAGTTCACATTTGTGCTAACATTGTTGAACTCTTTTAGGGTTAGTTTTATGTTGATGGTTAGCAGCATTGTTTTGGGATTATCAGATATTGTGCTATGGATTCAGTTTATTATGTGATGAGATCACTTAGACTTTATATTTCATGTATGTATGATGATCATTACATTGCTTTCAGTTATTAATGATGATTAGTTAGATGGTTTATTATCATATGTGTTTTATTATGGATACTTACCCCATACTTGCATGTGTATGGTGTGTGTGTTTGCTTTTGTATGGCATGTCTGATGTGGTTAAGGGAGTCGTAGTCACATACTAGTCGGGATCTACATGATGCACCACTTCCTGCTATTGCCTGTTTAGTTTAGTATATATTGTTCTTGTACATGCATGGTTTTTATGCAGGTTGCAGGTACCGGGTATTGACTTCCCTGAATTGTCAGGATGAGTGTACCCTATCACACTATCTCAATGATAAGAGAGGGGAGATAAATTCTCAAGTCCAAATCCCAACCCTTTTAAGCCATTTGTTCTAACTGGAAAATTAGGACAAGTATCCGAGTTGAGTACCCTTCAAATACGTTGGATGACGTAATTCATGATTTAAACCTTTGGTTTGATTTTGTATGTATTTTGGCTATGATGGGTTTTCATTATTTTACCTTGTGAGTCTTTGATATATTTTCTATTAATTAAGTCTAATTAAAAGATTTAATTAATGGTTTAATTAAATGGAAAATTAATATGATATTTTAATATTTATTTTATTTAATTAATTGGGAAATTAATTAAATAAAATAATTAAATGTGAAAATAAAAATTAAAAGTTTAAATTTGGAATGTGCCAACATTTATTTTAATAGTAATATATTTGGAGCTCATTTTTAAATAAATGTCTAAATAATATTATTATTAAAGCTAATAAATATTTTAGCAATTAAGTTTTGGAAATGAAAATTTAAAAGTGGAAAATATATTTAAATTATTAAAAGATTCTAGATTTCATGTGACTAAAATATAAATATATTAAGATTGAAAAGTGGAATTATTAAAGTTAGTGCATGAGATTTAATAAATTAATAAATTAAATTGAGAAGAGTAAATTAATTATTATATTAATTAATGTGCATTATTTTTAATGTTTGCTCACATAGGAGTTGGAAAATTCTCAAAAGTTGTCATGTAGACAACACTGGAGTTTGCACTCTAAGAATGCACAAGTTGTCTACACTGAGAAGTTAGCATTTTAATTGAGCACATGGTGTCTACAACCTTAGGACTCATCTAGAAGGTTGGAGAAGACCCATGCTTGGTTGTCATACTTATCTTCTAGTGGTTTCTAGAGACACTCTAGATGCATCTTAGAGGCCTTTAAATTGAGGCTCTCCTAGTGTGTTTGGAC